>MINK01174251.1:0-10886 GCA_001735545.1 Phormia regina | reverse complement strand
TATGGGAGCTATGGTCAATTATGGGCCGATCTTCATGAAATTTTGCACAGTCACTTATAGTTATATAAATGTTATATGTGTCGAATAATAAATTAATATTAACTTTTATGTGGGATTTATGCACGTAGCAGTGATTTTCGAAAGAGTGGTTCATATGGGAGCTATGGTAAATTATGGATCGATCATGATGAAATTCGGCACATAGATTTATGCTTACATAAAACTTATTTGTGTTAAATTTCATTAAAATATTTCAATTTTTAAGGCATGTTTTAGTGTTAAAACTGTATTCCGGGAGAACATTTGTATGGGGGCTAGGTGAAATAATGGTCCGATCATGACCAAAATAAATAGGCTTCGTCCTTGTGCCAATGAAATTATCTCTAAAATTGCGTACTTTGCACACAAGCTTTACATGGACAGCCAGCCAGCCAAGCAGACGGACGGACGGACATCGGTAAATCGACTCAAAAAGTGATTCTGAGTCGAACGGTATACTTTAAGGTGGGTGTAGGAAAATTTTTTCTCTGCGTTACAATATTTTCGCAAACGCATAATACCCCAACCACCTTTGGTGGAAATGAAAGAAATGTTTTTCACTGTAAAAACATTTCTTTCAAGAAATGTTTTTACAGTGAAAAATTGTTTATTATTTTAACTTTATTTTACAATATTCCGCAATGTTTTATTGAAATACCCTTATTGGAGCCAAATATTGCAGAATTATTATCATTCACTATGATTTATATTGACAAGATCAATAAGCACAGAGGCAAATTATAGGTTGTGTGGGAATGTTAATATTATGTTGAAGTATAATTGAACCCAGTCAGGGTACATTAAAAACCTTCAAAAACTCTTAAAAACCAATTAGATAATAAAATCAATATACATATGTATATATTTATCCTTTTGTATTTTAAAGATACTTTTAATACTTAGTATTTCATTCAAAATAGTAAGAAATTCGGTATTTTTTTTTTGAAAGATCGTTTAATAAAAATACAATAATAAATATGAGTTTATGAGAGACAAAAAGTCATAATTGATGTCCCGGGTAATTTTTTATACGCATAATGCGAAAAAAGTGGCTAGAAGGTAATTTAGGACCAAAATGAACAAAAAGACGCACTAATGGCGGAATATACCACATTCCAATTGAAATGTTCCACAAGTAGTTATACATACCAGCTGTTACCATATTGGATTTCAATTCCCGAAATTTCGCAATTTTCTTCAGCAGTTTTATATTTGTAAAAAGAATTTCTTGTCACCGACATTTTTGGGTTATTTTAGTTTTTGATCTATTTTTAATAGTTTAAATCATTAAATATAATATTAAAAAATACTACATTTGCTAAAAATTATGTCCTTCTTTAAAACCAAACATTAAAAAATCTTGTTTTCTTTTAATGTAAAAACATACATCATACGCATTAAATATCTCAAGAGAAAAAACTACAAGAGAGAAATCCATTTGGAATTTAAAATAACCCCCAATACTGAAAAAGTCTAATGAGCAATGTATACAAGTACAAAGTCGCCACTTTAATCCATTTGGAATTTAAAATAACCCCCAATACTGGAAAAGTGTAATGTGCAAAAGACTCATATATGCAATGTATATTTGCAAAAAGTGTTGCATATACAAGTACAAAGTCGACACTTCAATACCCCTGTATTTTTCAATAAATATACAAACTTCCATTCCGTTAAATTCTTTATTTTACTGCTTTTTAAGTAAAATGTGCTTAACATTTTAAATATTATAAATTTGTTTAATTAAAACATTTTCTTAATTTTAAACTTTTGGTCTTCCATATGTTCAATTTTTTTAATTAAATTCGTTGCTTTGGCTAATACGTTATCAATATCGGAAAATCTATTAGGCGATATTAAGTCTGATCTCTTTCTCTTTTGCGCTCTCGGTGATGACTGTTCAATCACATCGTCGATAGATTTATCAATATCACGTGTTAAATCTGCCACAAATGAAGTATCATATTCGCCAATTTTCTTCGATAATTCAAATTTGTAAAGTGAGTCGTCTAATGTACGCTTAAGTTCTAGTGAGGAAGGCAAATTTGTACAAGGAATTTTACTTTTGTATAATTTTCTATATTTTGATATCATATTTTCAGCATTACGAGAAGTTGTCTCTGCATTAGCTAGAATTTTTTCAATTTCATCCACAGGAACGCAATTCTCTTTGTTCTTCGGTTTTAGCGTCTGGGGTAAATTTGAAGTTTTTGAAGTGTAATCAATGCTTACAAATTTTATTGGTTCATAATTAAGCCACCAAGGTTGAGTTTGATAGTTTTTTAAATCATCCTTTAGAAATATAACATTTAAATTTAAAAGTTCATTATGGAAATGTTTTAACATGCTATTAATACGTGCAAATATAATTGGTTTCATCACAGTCAAATAATTTATCATGTTGATGCATGAAGTCAATTCTACATTTTGTTTATAATGATGGTTGATTTGGCAAATAAGATTAGTTATAGCCTCATAAGAAGCTTTCGTAGATGCTACATCATCTTTAATGCACATTGAAGAATACTTCAGTAACCATAACTTTAAATCTTCAATATCTATAGGAAGTTTTTCATCCACATATGGCAAATATAAACTTTCTAGAAAATTTTTTAAAATATTTCTATTTGTTTCGTTTTTCCAGTTGACGGGGAAAAACTCCAAACCTAATGGCATATTAGAACATGTGGTCTCTGGAACAAATTTTTTTAGTTCCTCAGGAAATTCAGGCATCTCATGAAGATCTTCCTGTGTAATGTATAATAAATGATCCAAAGCTTTATGAAATATGCCCACAATATGTTTTGGAAGACTGCAGATTTTATTAAATATAGGGTTTTTATTAGCTGATTCACACCATCTTTGCCACATTTCTTCGCCAAGAGAATTTTCAAGAAAAGTCCTCAAATTTTGCATTGCCAGGGCTTGTATTTCATTAGAATTCAATGAATAGCTTTCTTTTGTAATAAAATCGACAGCTTTTATAAATAATTTTCGAAAACTAAAATCTTTTCTATTTACTTGGCATCCTACTATTAAATATGAATAAATTAAACCTTCCTTCTGCAGTATATCTAAACAAAGAATTTTTGCCAGCTCTTCCTTATTATAATTGCAGTTATATGCAATAATGGCTAATGGAATACGTTTTAAATTTTTTGTCAATTTCAATAAGTTGTAGAGACGTCTACGGCTGTGTGCATCAACATCGATTCCAGTAATGAAACATACTACACCATCGTTGTGGTCTCCTTCTGTAGTCATTTCATCCCCCTGTTCATTTTTGGGAATTATGCCAATTAACTTTCGAACACACAAAGCTACGTTATGCTCAATCCCATTAACAAATGGACCACTATCAATGTGAGCACTTTCTATATATCTGTTAAGCCACTTGTTGAAAAAGCTTTCAAATCCCAGCAATTCTTCTTTATTTTCAGGTAGAGATATTAAAAATTTAAAATATTTTCTTTGTTGCAATAGACCACTAGATGTTATATTTACTTTCGGTAACAAATGTTGTCCTACTAAAGCAAACAAATTTAGTGGGTTTTTGTTTTTTTCGTATAATATATCGTGCTCCATTTTTAAAATGTCATTGAAATCGCAAGGCTGACCCATACGGTAACGTTTAATCATTTCTAAATTTTTCTGTTGGCAGGGATGTTTCAAAGCTTTTGCGTAATGTGCTCGTGTGTTTGTGGTGACCCATAATGGTGTATTTTCCATCAATTTTCTTTGTTGTTTTTTCTTGCGTAAGTGCAACAACCACCTGCTAAAGTAACGATTTAATAGTAACTGATCGTGGCACATAAGAGCATATTCTTCATTGGCTATATCTTCGACACATACATTTACAACTTCAGAGATTATTAAGTCTTTCTGCATATCGGAAGCTTGTACAACCATTTGCAAATAACGAATTTCTGCTTGGAGAATATCAGTTACTTCATCTTCAACTAAATGAATAATCATTTTTTCGAATTCTTGTTTAGCTTTTTCTATTATCTTTATTTTCAACTGTTCTACCCTTTGCTTTTCAAGTGATATTGATTGATCTTCTTTTTCTCTTAAATTTTGAACTTCCTTTTCATCTTGATTTTTTTCAAAATTTACCATCAATTGTTCCTTTAAAGAAGCATTTTTTGTATCAATTTCGTTACTTTTAAAGTTATTATGTTCAACTTCCGTTTCCAAGTGAGAAATATTTAAAATATTCTTATCACTTTGGAAGAGTTGAAATACTTTGTCATTTTTTAAATGGTCTATAGATGCATAATTTTGCTGTTGAAAAATATTGGCAGTCTCTATTGCAGCTGTACCAAAAATGTTTGCGTTTTTTGACTCATTATTGGTTGAAATGACACCAAAAATATTTCCCATATTTGTTATGGTTCTTTTTGTACTAGACTGTAATAATGTATTCATAAAAGTATTATTGTTTTTTTGAGATTCTTTATTATATGATGACAACTCGAAAATTGATTCAGTTGAGGACGTAGTTGGCGTCGTTACTCCAAATATATTGCCGCTAATATTTAAACCGCAAGGAAAATGTTTTTCACCATTCCTATCACCTAGAACATTTGTTTGTGTTTCTATAACTAGTTTTTGCTCCTGTTGTTTGCGTGGTTTTGGTAAGTCGGATGCTAATGATTGTGGTACTTTAAACAAATTTTTATCATTGTATGAAGATACATTTTTATATTGTAATTTTTGATCTTCTTTATTTTGATCTTCCGATTTGACAATTTTTCCTTTTAACTGATCATCTGCTGTCCAGGACTCTATTTTAAGCATCCCATTATTATCAAAACTATTATGTGGTTTGTGGTTTTCAAATAAAGATGGCGGTGGTAAAGTTTGTCCAAACACACATTCACCTACTGAGACCTGTCTTTTAGACTCCACTAGCTAAAATTAAAAACAAATAAAATTAACTGTAAACATATATGTTTGAATATTCACTAATTATTTTGATACTTTAATTTGACATTTAAAATAAAAACACATTCTGTCGCAAAAGGCAAAGTTTTTAAACGGCTATAAACTTAAAAGAAATCTGAATTACATTACATTCTAAACTAAACCTTTTTAAATTGCTTCTAAGTTCTGCCTTTTACTTAAAAATTAAATTATTTAACAAGTTATAGATTTCGGCGCTTTTCTTTTGTTAGGATATTCGATATTACCCATATCCAAAGATCATTTAGCTCCTGTTTTTATAAGACAACCAAAAAATCGTCTGTTCAAAATGTATGGAAAACAACAAATAAATTTTAAATTTATTTGTTGTTTTCTATACATTTTGACGAGACAAATTTTTCATTTGTGTTATAAAAACAGGGGATTAAGATACAAATATTCATCAATGATAATAAAGTAATTTATACGTTTTTAAATTGTGAAAAATTTACTGTAGAATTTATTTTTATTATTCGTTAAGAAGTTGCACAGAAATTTGAATACTTAATAATTCATTTCATTAGCTACTTTGTTGAACAACCATACATTAATCGTGATATTGGTAAAAAATACTGTTACCCGTCGTCCAGAATTAAAATTTATAAAAGATTTAGAATAAAAAATGTAAAACGCTTTGTGGCCGATTATTTTACGCTTCTTATTTTAAGTGAAAACAAATATTTCTAACATCGACAATTTCGAAGAACTATAACTATACAATTGTATGTATGTATGCATGTATGTATATATGTATGTATGTAAAAAAAAAGTAAGGAATATAAATACAATGTAAAAAAAGTAAGTAAGTATGTATGTATGTACGTACGTACGTACGTATGTATGTATGTATGTATGTATGTATGTATGTATGTATGTATGTATGTATATTTGTTAGTGAAAACTTTGTTAAACACCCTGTTTTAATTGCATTCTAAAGCATTACAAGCATTAAAAATCTGTTCATTCTAAATATTAACTGATAACTTTTATAAACATAAATAATAACTAATGAATTACCGAAGACTACTAAATAAATTTCCGGCCCAAACAGTTTTCGTTAAACTGTTGAAACGAACACAACACATCTGTGTTTTCCAATTTATAGTTCTTTCGAAATAATATTATCAGTCGCGGGTACACCTGTCGAGGAAATATTTTTGTGCAAAATTAACAAGTACTTTTGTGATAAGAAAAATCATAGAATTTGTTAAAAGATCTGAAGAATTTTAAAATAATATGATATTAAATTTAAAATCATAATGAAATATGTAAAACAGTTATTAATTTTTATTATAATATGTCTAATAAGTCCTACAATAATATGCGATAAAATTAAAGTGGTCAATTTAAATACCTGGAATTTATCAAATGAAAATGGAAGTGAGTAGAAATTGTTAAACGAAAAAGTGAAAATAAATAAATAAATAATTAATTAAAAATTACAGTTATAAATCAAATTTAATAAACATGTTAAAGTAAAAATTTATTATTAAATCATAATTAAGACTATGTTCTTTAAATTATATTTATAATTATCAAAGTTAAATTTAAAATATATTGAACAAATAATAACAATATATTTATCAATATCAATTGATTCTTCAAAAAGAAAAAAAAAAAAAGAGAGCAAGAGAAGGAAAGAGAGTGAAAAAAACTTTAATTTTATGTTAGAATTAGAATCGAAGTAAAATTTCTTTTAATTATACAAAATATTACTTTATACATAAAAATTAAAATAAATAAAATATTTAAAGAAATTGTTTTTTGAAAATGGAAATGTAATTGAATTCTCCTTATTTTATACAATATTATTTCAGCTATTACAGTCCCAGCAAAAAACGTTGAAGTTCTTCAAAAAGAGAACATTTTCATAACTTCAAAAGTGGAACAANNTGTATGTATGTATGTATGTATGTTTGTATGTATGTATGTATGTATGTATGTATGTACGTAAAAAAATGTAAGGAATAGAAACTTAAATTTAAATTCGTAATGCGAATTTTTCCGTACGTTGATATAAACGCGGTACTTTTATTTTTCAGTAACATTTTTCCAGCTATCGGAAATATATTTCAAAAGGAAGATAATCAAGAAATTTATCTTGCAGCTAAATTAATGTTCATATATTTTATGGTAGCTATAAAATGATTATTCGATGAAAGTAATTTATTTATGATTATGTATGTTATATTTATGTTTTTAA
Organism: Phormia regina; assembly: GCA_001735545.1. Classification (NCBI taxonomy): domain Eukaryota; kingdom Metazoa; phylum Arthropoda; class Insecta; order Diptera; family Calliphoridae; genus Phormia; species Phormia regina. The sequence goes on along the minus strand of MINK01174251.1, from coordinate 3,679 downwards.
TAGGTTATAAATTATATAAATCAATAAAAATGTAATTTTAAATTTAAAAATAAAATTCACAAATTTCTATTCCTTACTTTTTTTACATACATACATACATACATACATTCATACATATATACATACTTACTTACTTTTTTACATACATACAAATTAAATAGTGCTTTGCAAAAGTCTTAGAATAACTTAATTTTTAACTGAACTTTCGACATTTTAAGTTAGTGAGATTACATTTTAGGATACGATTGTGTTCTTTTTTATGTAATAAGGACAGCGCACGGAAAAATCCGTGCATGTCATAGTCACTGGTAGTGGTAGAAAAATTATATCTTCAGGCTGTAAGACTCAGATTTTAAGAGACTCGAATTTTAAGAGAAAATCCCCTCATCTCCGGAAGAAAAGTTATATAAAAAGTTAATTGCTTTGAATCTTTATAAGAAAATTTTAAAGGAAATCTACCCTGAAGACGTATAAAGTATGAAAAAAATCCTTTTAGAAACGCAAGCAAGAATTTGGAGGAAAAAAATAAAGTGAACGTGCTTCAGGCGAATTTTTTCATAATTCTGTTATATGTATAATAGATTCATACAGGCTGACGTTTTTCAACATCCTAGTGTATACATTGTTTTCTGGTTTATTCCACTATTCAAAGTGTTTGCTGCGAAAATGACTAATAAATCAAATTGTCCGTAACTCCGTGAAATTGAAAGATATTATATTCTAGTAAAAAATAATTTAAAGTACACTAAAAGCATATCATAAAATGAGACCGAGTTTGAAAATAAGAGGACATATTCGAGAGAAAAGTGACCGTAATATTTAATTAACTTTTAGAAAATAAATAAAAAGAAAATAAATTTGGAAAGAAAATATTTAATTTATTATTAAAATTATTTTAGCTTTACTAGTATCTTTAGTAATTTTTATAATATAGATAGATAAATGCTTAAAAAAATATTTAAAGATTATAGAAAATTTTGAAAGGAAAATAATATGTTTCAAATGATATTAATTAAGCACAATGTATTTTTCAATGTGGAAATATTTATGATGATTAAAAAGTATACTTTTAAAATGCTTTATTTCCAACACACCCCCTTTACAAATTAAATTATTTCAAATTTAACAAATTAACATGTTTAAGCATGTCATCGGTTGGGAAGTATTTCAATTCCACTTCTTTGAATTGTACGACATCTCTTATATGGTGATACTTGATATCAATGTGTTTACTTCTATTGTGGTATAAGGGTTTTACTGCCAATTTCATTACACCTTGATTGTCGACATTTGATCATTACAAAAACCAAGCTCTTGCAATAATCTTCTTACATACGTTGCTTTTTTTGATGCATTAGATATTGACATATATTCTGCTTCTGTGCTGCGGAGAATGTTTCTTTTATTCCATGAGGTTACGTTTTTACCAAGATAAAATGCATATCCAGATTAAAATTAAAAGAATGTTGCTGTCACTGGAAAATATTAATTTGAAATTTTTCATACCTTTTAAGTAACGTATAATATTTTTTGCTGCTACCCAATGCTCAACATGTGGATCGGAATTTCGTTGTGCCAATTTAAAAACAGAGTGTATAATATCAGGTATTGTTAGCGATAAGTATAACAAAACTCCAATCAATGATTGATATGTGGTTGTATCAACTTTTTCACAATTATTTGTTTTGTTTATTTGAAATCCAAGAGTTAATGGTATTGATGATAGTTTACAATTCTCCATGCCATATTCTTGTAATATTTCATTGATGTAAACTTCTTGGCATTATTTGATTTCACCAGTTACTCCATCTAGGAATGGAAGCTGTATGTACTTCCATTCCTAAAAAAATGTTTCATTAATTCTTTGTTATTTCAAATTCATAAGCAATTATCCATGTCATCAACATAAATAGCGATTATATTTAATGTTTTGGAATAGATTCATCTAAAAATCATTCAGGTTGTTAAATACAGATTTCTTCTTGATGATCGCCATTTCTTTTATCATTGCTTCTTGCCACTTGTCACAACTATTACTAGATAATGCTTCTTCGTATGTTTCAGGCACTTGATTCTCTACCACATTATTTAGTAAATTTAAAACTTTTCTTGGTCTGTAAGGTTTACCAGTTCTAGCAATTTTTGGTCTACCGGGTCCTTGGGAAACTATTAATTTCTACGGAAAGTCTCATTTAGGGGAATGAGACCCATTAATATCCTCAGAGTCATATAAATCTTCAGAACATGTTTCATTATCTGTGTCTAAATTATGATTTTCTTCTTGTTCTTCACTTTTATCAAAAAGATCATTTATAAATTTATTTTTTTAATTATATTCCTCTGATCCTGGTGAACTATTTTCATCAAATAATATAATATACATATATGCTTTAGACTCAAGTGAATAGCCAACCATTACTAATATTGAACCTTTTTTTTATAAAACTTGCCTTTTCGTTTTCTATTTAAAGTTACAGCAGTTAAACCAAATACTTTCAGATGATTCACGTTTGGTTCTTTACCAGTCCAAACATCATTAGGAGTTTTGTTGGTCAGAATTTTAGATGGACATCTGTTTCGTAAGTAAGCTCCAGTTCATATAGCCACAGTGCACAATTTTTGATGAAGTCCGCAGAATCTGTAAGCCAACATCGTTTCTACTAATGTTCTGTTGTATCTTTCCGCTACTCCATTATGCTATGTTGTATAAGGAATTCTAAGCTAACGTTGAATATCGCATTCTTCGATAAATTTATTCAATTCTTTTTTACAGTATTCTTCGCCATTATCACTTCACAAGGGTTTGATTTTTCGATCAGTTTGGTTCTCTGCCATGCCTTTGAATATTTTAAATTTTCAAATATTTCGCTTTTTCTTTTTACGATGTATATCCAAATTTATAGATTCATCATCTATGAAAGGTAAAAAATCCATCTACCATTTTTACTTTTCCAAGTTGCAAGTTTCTTTTCATCTCCATTACATACCGCCAATATGAATGAACACACTCTTGATTTGAACACTACAGATTTCAAAATCTTGTGTTCATTCGTTAGATATCTTATTTCTTGATTTGTATAATTATTTTACTACACTTTTCTTATTCTTTACCCAAACGCTGTGGGACTGTAATCTATTGGAAATAAACGTGTTGTTCCGAATATATTATTTCAAATACAATATTTTATATATAATAATGTGTTGAGTGAAAATTATAAAACGACTGAAAAAATATTTGAAATGCTTTGTTTCCTTAAGCTTTTACCGTTATTTGAAATGTGTTATAATTTGATATGCACATAACTAGTTAGTGGTAAATGGAAAAATAATTTTGGTAAGTTAAATAGTTCGTAAGGGAAAAGGAATGCGGTAGGTATTTTTTTTAGTATTTTTTTAGAAATAAACAAAAGGATTTGTCTTTATATATTTTTTTTTGGATGTTTGGTGTTGTCAAATTCGTGTCTTACGGACGACCGTCGCAGTCTTCGACAATAGGATTCGAGTTAAGAAAGTTATTAGGAATTTTAACAGGAAGGCTCATTGATGAATTATATCCCCACCAACCGAAATATTACAAATTTTAATTTTTCCTTAAAATATCCCACTTAAATTTCATTATATATACATATATAGTTTCTTTTCAAAAAAAAAAAAAAAAAAAAAGGGATAAAAAAGTTTT
>MINK01174250.1:7720-18498 GCA_001735545.1 Phormia regina | reverse complement strand
TTCTTTTTGATTTAATCTTCTTTATTACAGAAGTTTAAAAGTTTCCATTGTTTTGTCAATACCCCAATACTGAATAATTTTTATTTTGATTTTAATTAATTTTTAATTTTTTGCTAGTTTATGTAAACAAAAAAATATTTTTTTTTAAATGCTTTAGGATTTTGCCATATTTGTTTATTATTTTGAAAAAGTTTCCATTGTATTGTCAACCACTGTAAGTTTTAAAATTAGTTTTAAGAGATTTAATTATAGTTTAGCTCAGGATTTAAAACCCGTTAATTTCTTAGCTCTTTATGGTAAAAGTTAGCTATTTGGCTAAAGAGTTTTCTTAAAGAGAGTTACTTTTACTAAAACTCTTACTTTCAAATAATTTTTATTTTATTCGAATTTTATTTTATTTTTTCTTTTTTGTAAAATTAAATTTTCTTTTGTTTTTGTTAATTTATTTAAATAATAAAAATAACACTAAATATATATGAGCATACAAAAGCTAATTAGTTTAAATAATATATAATACAAAATAAAAAAGCGAAAACCTGTTAAACTACTCTATAAAATTAAAAAAAAAAACTAATGATAATTAATGTGAAATTTTTAACAAATGAAAATAAAAATAAATTTAAATAAATAATTCATTTGTAAAACTAAAGAAATGAAAAAAAAAAAATGGTAACAGAAATAAAAGGTTTATAGGTAAATAAACTATAAAAGAAATTTATTTTATTTATTAAAAAAATATATTATGGCTTTTTAAATATTATATAACCTTTCCTTGATTTTAATATTATTCATATGAATTTTTATAAAATTTTTAATCACTCTTGTATTGTTTTTTTTAAATATTATATTTATTATTTTAATTATATTTTAACATAAAATATTATTAATTTCTATAGTTTATTGTCATTTGAAAATATAACTTTTAATTAATTTATTTGTTATTTTTTGTGTTTAATATTTATAAGCCAGCAATTAGTTTTTGCATATTTATAACAAAAGTTAATGAATAATTAAAAAGTTTTTGTATTTTTAAGGCAAAATAAAAATAAATAAAAATTGTAATGGATTTAAAAAAAAATATTTTAAAACAATTTTTAAATTTTATTTAATGAAGAGAAAAAATCCAGCTTTTAATTATTATTTTGGGGCATAAATTTAATTCTAATAATTTTCTATTATTTTTTTATAATTAATTCCTCAATATAAATAAAATTTTTTATCATGAAACACCAACTATTTAATTAAATAATAAACATTTTACAAATTTCCTAGAAAAATTATATTTAATACTCGTGTTTATAAATCTCTTTTTTCCCCCTTAAAACCCTCTTTTTGTTTTTTTCCTAACAGTTCTTTATGGAGATTCTAGTTAATTTTATTTACTTTCTCATATAACTCCCTCACTTTCTCCCTCTCAATTTATATTAGTTTCCTAATAATACAAATGTTTGTGTGTTTAATTTGTTTGTTTACATTTTTCTCTTCTTTTTGTTGTTGTTATTATTGTGGTTCAATACAAAGAAAATAATGCACTTGTTTGTTTACTTTTTTTTCTGTTAAGTTTGTTTTGATTTTGTAATAAATTCTGTTAACTTGCCTTCTCTTTCTCTCATACTAATAACTCTTTGTTTACCTTAAGGTTGCTAATAGCAGCCATAAATATGTATTTTTTTTAGAGAAAGGGTAACTCTTTACAAAAATTACATGATAAAAAAGTGTTAATTGGGGTTGTTACTAATACTACTTTAATTGTTATAAAAAATTAAAGGAAACTAAGGGGAAATAATATTTATTTTATTTCTTATAAATTTTAAAGATTTTTTATTTTTTCTCAAAAAATTTCTAAAAATTATAAATATCAGTTCCCCATTTAACATAATTAAACTTTTCCTAAAAATTCTCTTTTGTAATTAAAACAGAATTTTTCAAAATTATAAAATTTTGTAAAAAAAATAATTTAATTTATGTTCAAAGCAATGAATTTAAAATCCCATTTTGAAATTTTCAAATTCTCGAAAGTTTTCTAAAAATTCCCAAATACTTTCTACAAATTGCTTTTTATAATAAATAAAGGATTTTTTTTAATTTAGTGATTTTCTCATTTATAATATGTTAAATAGAGTTTAAAATTAATATTCCGGTTTCCCAATAAAAACTTTCAAATTCCCAAATATTTTCCCATAATTCCCTTTTGTAATAAAAACTGGTTTTCTCAAAATTCTTTAATTTTTCTCAAGGAATATATTAATTGGTGTTTAAAATTATGAATTTCAAATACCCCTTTGAATTAAAAAAATTCCCCAAAAAAAATTTGAAAAATTTCCCATTAAAATAAAACCAGGATTATTAAAAATTTTTTAATTTTTCTTAAAGAATATGTTAATTTAAGCTAAAAATTTTAAATTACAATTCCCCACTTACAAAATTAAAAATTCCCAAATATTTTCTAAAAATCTACTTTTTTTGCATTTCTCAAAATTGTTTAATTTTTCTTAAGAAATATATTAATGGGTGTTTAAATTTATGAATTTCAAATACCCCTTTGAATTAAAAAAAAATTCCCCAACAAATTTGAAAAATTCCCCATTAAAAAAAACCGGATTCTTCAATTTTTCTTAAAAAATATGTTAATTTAAGCTAAAAATTTTAAATTACAATTCCCCACTTAAAAAATTAAAAATTCCCAAATATTTTCTAAAAATCTCCTCTTTTGGATTTTAGGATTTCTCAAAATTCTTAAATTTTTTCTAAGGAATATGTTAATTGGTGTTTAAAATTATAAATTTCAAATCACCTTTTGCATTAAACAAAATCCCCAAACAAATTTAAAAATTCCCTATTAAAATAAAACCCGGATTCTTCAAAATTCTTAAATTTTTCTTAAAAAATATGTTAATTTAAGCTTAAAATTTTTAATTACAATACCCCACTTAAAAAATTAAAAATTCCTAAATATTTTCTAAAAATCTCCTTTTTTAATAAAGTCAGGATTCCTCAAAATTCTTAAATTTTTCTTAAAATATATATTAATTTAAGTTTAAAATTATGAATTACAATTTCCTATTTGAAAAATTAAAAATTCCCAAATATTTTTTAAAAATCTCCTTTTGTAAATAATATGGATTTTTAAAAATTATTAAATTTTCTTATAGAACATATTAATTTGAGTTATAAATTATGCATTTCAAGTATCCATTTGGAAATTTCTAATTCCTAAATATTTTTAAAAAATCCCTTTTTATATTAAATCGTGTATTTTTTTAAACTGATTTTGTTATTTATAATATATTAAATAGACTTTAAACTATGAAATTTAAATAGAGCTTAAAACTATGAAATTTTGGTTCCCCATTTAAAAATTATGAATTCCCAAATTTTTTAAAAAAATTCCCTATATTAATAAAATTATTATTATTTTTTTTGTATATTATATAAAATATGGTTTAATATTTGCTTAGTATTGCTAAATATTGGTTTAAAAGTGTTTATATGTTTTAATTAAGTTTCCCCATTTCATATTTTTAAATTCCCAAATTTTTTTCTTAAAATTCCTTAAGTAATAAAATTTGTAATTAATAAAAAATGTTAGTTATTTTAATATTTTTTAGTGAAATAATTGAAATATAACTTGAAATAGTGAAATTCACATTTCCCATTTGAAAAAATTTTAAATCCTAAAAAGTTTTTAAAAATTCCCTCAAATAAAATTTTTGAAAATTTATTAAATTTTTTATTAAGTTCAGAAGAAATAGATAAATTTTGTATTTAGCTTAGAAGAAATATAATTAAAAATAAAAAAATCCCCCTTTGAAAATATTAAATTCCTAGCATATATTCCAAAAATCTCCCGAAAAAAATCATTATTTTTTTTAAAATTGAAATTTTTAAAATTTTTTCAAAATTTTTGTAAAAAAAATATGTTTTTAAGGTGAAAGATGCACAATTTTATTTCCCTATTGAACATTAAAAAAAAATCCCAATATTTTTATAAAAATCTCCTGAATTAAAAAATCTAAGTTTTTTATAGATTTTGAGGAACTATTTCTAAAAATACTTTACTGAAGTTCAATACAAACTTTCTTCGTCTTTAAAATTAAGAAATTTATTTTTCCCAGTTAAAATTTTTGAATTCCCAAAATGTTGCATTTTGTTTCCCTATTGAACATTTTAAAAAAATCCCAATATTTTTATAAAATCTACTGAATTGATAAATCTGGGTTTTTCATAGATTTTGAGGAACTATTTCTAAAAATACTTTACTGAAGTTCAATATTAACTTTCTTAGTCTTTAAAATTAAAAAAAATATTTTCCCCAGTTAAAATTTTTGAATTCCCAAAATGTTTTAAAAATTCCCCAAATAAATATAAAAATTATTTTCTTAATGTTTTAACTTTAGAAATTTATTTTTCAAGATAAAATTTTAAATTCCCAAAAAAAATTTCAAAAATCTCCTCTTAAAAAAATTTCCATTATTGATTTTAAAATGCAAATTATAACAAAAAATATTTTTTTTTATATTATTTTAAGTGCATAAAACATTTTTATGAAATTTTGTTTTATGTTATTTTTAATTAAATTTAAAATGAAAGGGGAAACTAATTTAAATTTTATTTTATATTGGGGATTATGTATCTTTAGGAAAAAAACCACTTATGTGTCGTTTTAGTTTCAATATTTTTTCTCCCAAATAAATTCACACATATTTAATTTATTTAAATATAAATCAGTTTAAATATATGATTTTTTTTTTTTGTAGTCGAAGACGTTAAGCAAAAGCTTAATATTAAACCAAAAACATGGCTGACTGACACTTGCATTAATTAGCATATCTATAGAAAATAAACAAGAAGACAAAGTATTTATAATGTATTTTTTATACAGACCAGTTAAATGACAAGTTTTTTTTTTTAAAAAAGAAATAACAACAATTTTTTTTTTGAAGCAGATTAAGCCCTAGAAAACAGAAGCACCAGCAGCATTGAAATGAAATGACGTTTTAAAAAATTGCAAGTATTTTTTTGTTGATAAAAAATAATAATAAAATTAACATAAAGATGTCACAAGGTAAAATAATAAAAAACAATAATAATAAATAAATTTAAAGTCTATTAAAAAAATAAATAAAATTAGAAAAGAATTTAAAAATTATTATTATTTAAATTTAAAATTTATTTAAATAATAATTTGACTACTGGTTTTCTTTGTTAAAAGCTAAAAAATGATTCTTAAAGGTATCTCTTATATAGCACTCCTCTCTCTTTTTCTATGAGATTTTTTTAAGAGTTGGTTTATTTTTTAAGTTCATTGTAATATTATTATTAAATGTCAATTCTTTTAAAGATTTGTTTCCCAGTTTTTCTTAGTTCTTTTGATGAAGAATTTTTTTAACAGAAAATGTCAAAGTTTAAAACTATAAATCTAATACTGAACAATTTTTTTTTTTTAGTCTTTGGCTGTTTATTTTGGTTTATTTTTTTTACTTAAATCTTTGCTGGCCACCATTAAAATGGTATTTTTTTAACATGTTGACAAATTTTCCAACAGTTTGGTTTGAGAAAAAAAAACATTTATTTTACTTGGCCACAAAATAAAAAAAAAATGGAAATATAAAATAGGAAAATCCTCGAACACAAGAGCTTTAAAATAAAAAAATTTCAAGAATAAAAGAAAAAATGACAAATGAAGGTAAATAAAATAGACAAATAAAACTAATTTTCAAACATAAAAAGACTTTTTTCTAACAAAAGAAAAAAATTGAATGTTAAATAAAAATAACAACAAAAAATGTTATGAAAATTTAATATTAAAAATTTTATTTTATAAAATATTTTCAAAAAAATAATAATTTATAGTTTTTCTACAAAAAATAATATTTTAAAGAATTAGTCGGGGTTCACACACAGCAATTTTTATTGTCGCAATTCTGACTTTGCAGACGGGAGAGGTAAAGAGAATGTAAAAGTTTAGTATTCTCTTCTCCTTTCTCTCCTATAAACTCAGAATTGCGGCCAGAAAAATTGCTGTGTGTGAATCCGGGCTAACGTAAGAAATAACGTTTGTCTGTTTTTAACAAAATTAATTTATTTTCCATATTTGTTTTATTAAAAAAAAAAAAAATTAAATTTTAAAAAAGAAAAATAGCTTTGTGTTTGAACATTTATTGCGAAATAGATTGTACAATAGATTTCTTATTGGTCCACACGGAACATTTTGAAGAGAGAGATAGAATTTGACAATTACGGACACAAAAATGTTAACATGTGTACTAGGGGTAATGCACATAAGTTAAATCTGAGCTGCCATTTCTCAACAGTATACGAATTCAAACGCAAAAAGTTATTCGTCATATTTTTTATTTGTCCATTTCCGATAATTACTTATACTTTTTTGGTTGTTGTTTTTACAACAAGGGTAACAGGGAAAATTAAATTATTAAAAAAGGCATAGAAACTAAGAAAAATGTATCAATATATTGTAAAAAATAAAAAGATTAAATTCGCTGACAAATAAAGGTTTACAAAATCTTGTTGAAAGTAAAATTGTACGTATCCAATATGAATGTTTTAGCCTATCGAAAGCCACATACCGCGGTCAAAAGAGAAAAATAAGGTAGCTACCGTAAAAAGTGTGGTTGTTAGGAGATATGTGATGGGATCTGAAATAGGAATTTCAGTATTTATAGATGGAATATAAAGACATTTTAAAATAAAATTCAAATAAAAGTTCTGAGAAATTGGGAATATTTACCAGGATAATAACTCAAAGCATTCTCTTACAATTATAAAGATCAACTTTCTTTGTAACTACACGTAAATAATAAAACACAAATTTTAATCACAAGATACCAATCTAAATGAACATTTATGGAAATTTTATAACCAAAAGTTTACATTTTTAAACTTCACGAAGAAAAAAGGTATTAAATTGATTTTGTAAATGCAATGAAACAAAATTGATCATGAATATAATAAAATCCTTATTAAATGTTTAATAGAGGTTATAAAGTGAAAATAAAAAGCTACATGTTTATAAGAATTGAATTTTTTTTTGATTTTTCGAAGCATAAAGTATAATGTCGAATACTTTTTTTGCCCCCAATTTCAATGTCATTATATAAATGGCTTTCTAAATTTAAAATCTGCTTAAATTTAAAATTTATTTTATTTTGAGCCATTGTTTGCCAAATTTATTATTATTATTATTGTTATTATTATTATTATTATTATTATTATTATTGTAAGATAGTATTTGTCAATTATTAAAATTAAAAAAATAAATAAAAATCTTTGAAGCTTTCTAGACTCCATAAAAACAGTCTATTTTTCTTCTGTACTCGCTCAAGTACAATAGCTATGAATGGGTTAATGAGATATATGAACTCATACACAGAAAAAAAATATTTCAAATCATTAAATAAATTTGTATTAGAGTTTAATTATATTATTTATTAATATAATTAATTTTGGTAATTGGTATAAATTTATATACCAAGAATTTATATACCAAGAAAAGAAAAATTAAATTTTTTTCTGTAAAAATGTAGAAATAAAATAATTTTTACTAGTGTTTCAACAATCTTCAGCTGATTATGTCTTTTTAAGAAAACGCAGTAATAATAAAATCAATTATCGTAGTAATATCATAATTTTATTGATTAGAGCAAAATCAATTAAAAATTAATTAATATTACAAATTTCGTAATTGAATTCCATTTTTTCTGTGTATATGGGAATATTTTCAGTATGGAACATATCATTAACAAATAACGATTTCATTAAAAGATTTTATGATTTTCTTAAATCAAAACAACGTAACATCGCATTTGTTAAAAATTATTATTATTTTTTTTTTTTTAATTACAAAATATTAAAAATATAAAGCTATTAAAATTTTGGATAAAAAAATGTTGTGCTTCTTGTAAAGTTATGAAGAATGATGTTACGTAGTTTTGCATTTTCAGTAAAGATAAATGGAATTGTATGGTGTCATATATTAACATATGTTCTATTTTTAAAAATACTTTCTTTGTGGAACTTATAAAACTGCATTACCAAGAATTCAGAAAAAAAGTTAAAATGTTTATTAAATATTTCATAATTACATTGGATATTAAAAAGCTACACAATTTTAAAGGAAATCATCTTATTTGAACACAGAAAAAAATAAAAACCGAATTCAATTACGAAATTTGTAATATTAATAAATTTTTAATTGATTTTGCTCTAATCATCAATATGATAATATTAACAACTACATTGATTTTTGATTATTATTACTTCTTTTTCTTAAAAGTACAGTTCTACATTTTTATAGAAAAAAAATTTAATGTTTCTTTAAACTTTTTGTAAGAACTGTCCATTTATTTAATTACTAATTTTAGTGGAAAATAATTTGAAATATTTTTTTCTGAGAATATTTAATAAATTTTTTTATTTGATAAAAAGTATTTGTTGTTAATTTACATTTTACAAAAAAAGAAAAAAAAAAACAATTGGAGGGTTCACAATGTGAGGTAAAATGTCGTATTTTTTATTTATTGAAACATTTGATGGCTAATGATAATACGACATGATAGCACACCTTGTGAATTTGCATATAAAAAATTTACATTTATAAACAACATAAAAATTATTGACAGTTATAAGCATAGAATAGAACTAGAAGTTTATGTGAGAGCGACCCTATACTAAATTTTCAAAAAAATTTACTCATTTTTTTGAAAATACAAAAGCAAAATATGTGTGACTACATGAAAAATTCATTTTTTTTTTTTTGTGGGAATTGTGGGATTCCTCTCACAAAAATTTTAAATTTTCTTTCACATTTTCATTTTATACGATAAACTCTAAATTCGATGAAAATTTCGTTTAATTTCAAAAATCGAAAAATGTATAGCATATCCTAAGACAAAACTACATTAAGCGAGAGTGGCACCATAACAGTGTTTACATAAGGTCGGTTCCGGTAATCATATCTGAATTTTACTTCACCTGCGACACTGACCGTAAGAGCACTGCATGTATTTTAATTGAAGTCTAAATTATATATAAATTATTTTCAATCATTATTGTATGATTTCCTTTTTAATACTTTTAATAAAATTAAAAAAAAAAACGTAATTAATTCCTCTTCTTTTAGCTTAAAATTATTTCAGCTATACTTTAAAATTAATGACTTATGGAACAACTAAAAAGTAAGTCCTTCTTATTACATCTAAGTAATGTCATGAGGTAAGTATTTGGCTCTAATGTCATCACCCCGTTAAATGTTTTTGCTGGGTTATTTCATCTTTAAACTTATTTGAAAGTATTTATTTGTTCAGCAATTCGAGACAAAAAAAATAAATAAATTGATTAGATATCAAGAATGTTGAGTGATTCAAGATGTATATTTGTTTGTTATTTTGTAATTTAAAAGTACTCTATATGTATTTACGTATAATTAAAATAAATGTGCACGTGAAATAAAATGTAGTATCATAAAACTTGTTTTTTTTTTTAAGAAGTCATGTTTGCATACCCCTCGTATTGTTTCACATTTTGTTTTTGTAGAATTTTCTTTAATATTTTTACAAATATTTTATCTCTTTAAAACATTTCCTTAGTGAGTCATAAAGAATCGCATTTAACATTTATTTCGCAATAATTTTTTTGAATACATAGATAGTACATTCAAATATATTGAAAATAATTTATCATTCAAAATAAATGTGGCATTAAATGTTAAAATAATACTAACTATATCTCTGTTTCGTTTATTTTTTTATAAAATGACGAAAAATGGTGAAACTACTTCAAGCCATGGGGTAAATTCGTTAATTGATTGGTAAGAGCCAAATTCTATATAAAATAAATAAAAATTTAATTAGTAATTCTAATCCAAAATCATTAATTGATACCTTTTTTGAAATGTCTTGACATAAGCGTTTTTCAAAACATTATTTTTCTTCTCTTAGCTTTCTGAATTTACCAAAATTCGTCTTAAAGACTTATACGCTTGAACGGGGGTTCCCATGACAACTCAACACGCGGATCTTTTACGATTTTTCCTTATTTCGTATTTTAATTCTTCAATAATACAAATGAAAAAAAAAAAAAAACGCCAATCAACAATTTTATGCTTTTGGGTAGATTTAAGTGCTCTTTAAACCGAATAATTATTTGGGGTTCTCAGCGCTAGTATTTCCAAGAATTGTTTTATTATACAAATATAAATACATATGTTTACCATATTACAAAGAATTTTCTATTGTCATACGTGTTACTTTACATGATGTGCCTAGAATTATTAAACAGAGGTTTTCTATTTATGTCACCTTTTTTCCTTGTTTTAAAAGTCAGTTAATGTTTGAAAAAAAAAAAAAATGATAATGACATTTCGTCAACATTAAACTAGAATTAGATTTGATAGTATTTCAAATATGACAAGTTCATTTACTATATTCAGTTAAAGATAAAAATCACACACTAAAAAGGCATTATATATTTTAAAGGTCAAGTTATTGTTGTTTGTTTTAATTATTTTTGTTTTTAACAAATTAAATAATTTTAACTTAGAACCAGCAACAATTGGAGTTATCTCCATAAAATTACAAAAAACAAAAAAAAAAAATTACTTAAATGTAATCATAAATTTAAAAAATTTTTGTTTATATCGAATAAAAAATGACATATTTCAAATTACGTATTTATTAATCTATTAAGGGTAAAATAGCATGGTTATATATATATATATATATATATATATATATATATATATATATATATATATATATATA
>MINK01174249.1:0-21161 GCA_001735545.1 Phormia regina | reverse complement strand
TCTATCTTTTAAAAATCACCACCTTTATTGTAACGTTTTTCTTGAATTTCAATTTAAAATAATTAATCCCATGGCTTCAACACTTTTTTGTTTTAGATTAAACTTAACACCGATTCCTCTTGGCCTTTTCGGTCAATCAACAAAACCTTTAAAGTTAAAAAAATATATATATTTTCTTCATATGTTGAGAAATCTTTGAATAATTTTGCATTTCTCGCTTAAAACTTTAGGAGAAACTAAAAGAACAAAAAAAAAACAACAAAGCAGAAAATATCTGTGTCGTTTAGACATGTTACCACTGTCACTTTGCGAAAGTCCATCTGTATGTAAAATTTTTATGTTAGTTTGTTGAGTTTTTTTTAGTCTTTATGTCTAAAGTTGTCCATGGTCCATTTGTTTACCTTAGAAGAAGTCTTCTTTCTTTCTTCTTGTAGTACTGTAGTAGTTGTTTTTGCTTTTGGTCCACAATTTCTTTTTTTTTTTTACAAACAAAGAAAAATGACAACAACTTACTACTACAATAAAAGGAAGGAAAGAAGAAAAATTCCTTAACAGTAAATACAATATTTATATTGTGTCACATTGTAAAGGTAGAAATATTTTAAGGAGAACAGTGTTTCCTAAATAGTGCGCACTAGAAGCTAAAGATATTTTAAAAAAAAAAAATAAACGTTACTTTATTAATTTTCTACCTTCAAGCTTGATGTCTTCACCACTAAACTTTGTTTTCACCACCAAACTCAGTTTTTTCACCATCAAATTATTTTCTCCATTATATAACTGCTTTTTCACCTATCAACTAGTTTTTTCACCACTAAAACTATGTTTTTAAACTTAACTTGCTTTTAAAGCCGAAATTTTGTTTTTAACATCAAACTGGGCTTTTCACCACTAAAACTAGTTTTTCACCCACTGTAATATTTTTTTACACGAAACTTGTGTTTCACCACCTTAACTATTTTCACCACCAAAATAGCTTTGTCATCTCGAAATTATATTTTTCTATCACGAAAATATTTTTCATCAATAAGCTAGTTTAACCATAAACAACTTTTTACCACCAAAAACTAGTTCTTCACCATTAAAATTATCTCAACCACTAGTTCTCACACGAAACTACTTTATCTCACCACTCTGCGAGTATTTTCACCACTAATCTAGTTTGTCATCACTAAACTATTTTTCACCACTTAACTAGTTTTTCACCACTAAACTACTTCTTCACTTTAAACTATATTTCCAACGCGGAATTTGTTTTTCGCATTTGAACTATATTTCACCATTAAAATAGTTTTTACCACTAAACTACTTTTTCACTATAAACTATATTTCCAACGCGGAATTTGTTTTTCACATTTGAACTATTTTTTACCATTAAAAATGTTTTTCACCACTGAACTACTTTTTCACCTCTAAACTATTTTTCACCACTAAACTATTTTTCAACACTAAACTACTTTTTTACCACAAAACTATTTTCCACCACTAAAATACTACTTTTTCACCACTAAGATAGTATTTCACCACTAAACTAGTTTGTCATCACTAAAATATTTTTCACCACTAAACTACATTTTCACTACAAAATAAATTTTTCACCACTAAACTACTTTTTCACATCTAAACTTGTTTTTCTCCACTAAATTATTTTTTCACCACTAAAATATATTTTCACCTCTAAACTTGTTTTTCTCCACTAAATTATTTTTTCTCAAATAAACTATTTTTTAACCACTAAACTTATTTCTCACTAGTTTTTCACCACTAAATAAATTTTTTACTATAAAACCAAGTATTGAAGTTTTATTTTGAATATTTATTTTGTTTTCATTCAATTTATTAAAAATAAATTGAATGAATAATTGTTAAGAATCTCTGTTTTATGCTACTTGAATATTACTTACTATGAATTTTTTATCATATGTCTTAAGAATCAAAAGCTATTTATATGCAAATCCATTTGAATTATTCTTGGAAATGTTGGCTTTTCTGAAGATTATAAGCAACAAAAGAAGACAGGCATTGCGCTTTCATGTTCCAATTTTTTTTACCTCCACAAAAAATAAAAAGAAAAGTTCCTTTTTTATCATAAGTGTTTGTCTTAGATGTTTGTTTGTTTGACTTGTTTGTTATGGTAGTGGTTATGGCCATGATCAATATTATACAGGTGTTCGATAATAATTTTTCAAAAACTTTGTTTAAGAGCTACAAAACAAAGGTTGTTGTTGTTATTGCTTTGCATGAATTGAACAAAAACAATTGTAATACAGTAGCCAATGCCGCCTAAGTAGGAGTTGTTTTTAGTCAAGGTATTCTTATTGGGGTTTTTTTATAGAGGGATATTTATTTTTTTTTTTTTAAGGAAGATAATATTGCATATTGTTTTAGTTTTTATTTATTTTTTGTTGAGATTGTGCTCCAGTTTGTCTGTAGTTTCATGTAGTATGTTATTTATGCAAACAATTCCTTTATGCCTGCTGCTGTTTTGCTTCTTTTTCAGCTTCATTGACAAAATAAGCTTTAGTTTTGTTGTTTTTTGATGTTATAAGTTTGCTTAACATTTTTTTTTTTTGCCACAATGACAATAAAAATATTTGCATTTTATAGATATTTTTTTGTAATATTTTTTTTTATATGCAAATTTTTAAAATAAAAAGGTAAAATAAAAATGTTACTCCTTTTTTTTTGTAGAAAAGCTTTAAAGAATGTTGCTTATACTTTATACAAAGTGTGGACACGCTTTATATGTTATTACCGTTATAACTAAATATTAAAAATATTGGAAAAATTGTTTTCCATTTAGAAACAAATTTTGGATTTAGATTCTTTTATTGACCAGGAATTAAGTTCCTAAAGAAGTTTATTAATTTAAAGTTGTTGATTTTTCTTTAACAAAATATTAAGCTTCCTTCCCTTAAATTTTTGATAAAGATTTTCAAAAATAATTTAAATACTTGATTGTGGACTGTTTTACAGTGGGCCGAGTACCTAATATAATTGCTAATAATACAAGCAAATGTTTTTTTTTTTTCATTTGCTTGTATTATTAGTGGTGAAAAACTACTTTTCTGGTAAAAAATAATTTTGTTACAAAAAATAACTTTCATTTCCAATGAATTTAACATAGGCTTGTCATAGGAAGATGTTCTCTTTTTTGGTAACACTGAATAAGATGTCATGTCCACGATGTTATGAAAAACTGATTCTTTGGATTTTTCTTTTTATCACTGCAGGGAAGTTAAACTTAATTTATATATAAACTAATAAATTTTTTGTATTAAATTAATTTTTCGTAACAAATATTAAAAAAAAGAGATATTTGAACACATTTTTAATTAATCTTTGGATGTTGTTTTTATTACTTTTTAAAATCGATACTTTGGAAGTAGTGAAAATGTACTTTCTTAAAAATGACTTCTGTTTATTTTTGCTGGGATATTATCTCTATTCGTCTAGCACTTAAATTTATTAAATTCTACACTTTTAAATGACATTTTTATATTAACAAATTGCTTTTGAAATATTTAAAAATTATTAAAATCGTCTTCCCCACTGTATTTTTATTGCTTTATAAACACCCCTTTTTCTCTTCTTTGTTTTTATAACAAACTTTTTATCCTTGTTATCTATCTGTGTATTTTTTTCTCCACGATTTTTTACGCTTTTTCAAGCGTAAACTGTTTTTTTTTTTTATTTCAATTACTGATTTTTTTTCTCTCATTTTTTTTATAATTTTTGTTAGTAGATTAACAAGATTTTAAGTCCTTTTTTTTCTTTATTTCTTTACATTTCACACTTTGAAGTTTGATCCGTAAAATAATTTCCGTTTTTTTTTTCTTTTTTTCTTTATTTTTTAGAAATTTTATTTTGTTTATCAAGTGTCAAATATACTCACAGGTGTTGCCAACTATAAACGGCAAATAAAAACCAACAGAAAAATAGCCCAACAGGGGAAGGTATGTTGCAGGGATTATAGAAATAAATTAACAATATTTAACTATGAATTCAAGTATTTTTTAATGAAATTACAATTCTCTAACTTTTCCCCTTAAAAATGATAATAATTTTTAAGATTATTACAATCTTCTGCCAGCTACTTCAACATTTATTTAGAAAAAAAGAAAAATAAATAGTAATAAAAACTTCAAACGTTTCTTCTTTTTCCCTTAATAATTAGCTAAACGTTTTACGCTTACTTAATTAGTAATACAAAACATTATTACATTTTCTTAAAGAATATATATATTTTTTTAATTTAAATTTTTTTTACACAAAACAAAAAAATCATTTAAAATTCTTTGGTCAAATTAGCAAAGCTAACAAGCTAAAAATTCATTCATTCATTCATGCATTCATCAACCAACGCCTTCACTATAATATTTTATACACCTTCCTCTCCCTTCTTTCTCTAACTGCAAACACAGTTTGGACAGTTTGTTTTAGGTTTTAAAGACAACAATTTTCCCTATTTATAAGTGTGTAACTAAGTGTGTGTTTTTGGCTATTTTGTAATGAATCTGATACAGATTGACGAACAGTTATAATAAAAAATATGTTTATATACAAATGGAGGTTTACACTAGCAGTGAAATTTTATTTAAAATAAAAGACTAAACTTTTTTTATAAGAAATTAACAAAAACTTTACGATTCTTAAATCATTTCTAATTTTATAAATTTTATTTATTTTTAATATATATTTTTTTTCTTTTAGTATTTAATAATTTTTTCTTTATTTTTTATAAATTTCCTTTT
Organism: Phormia regina; assembly: GCA_001735545.1. Taxonomy (NCBI): domain Eukaryota; kingdom Metazoa; phylum Arthropoda; class Insecta; order Diptera; family Calliphoridae; genus Phormia; species Phormia regina. The sequence continues at coordinate 16,407 of MINK01174249.1, read as the reverse complement.
TTTAAAAAACTAATAAAATTACTGCCAACAACTTTTTTAATTCTATTTACTTAATTGGGAATTTAAACAAATTCCGAAAGAATTTCTAAAAAAAAAAAAAAATATTTCCATTTGTATGAAGAATTAATGAATTTCCCTGCCAACATCTTCTGAAGTTTTATGATCAAAATTTGGGAATTTGAAAAAATCTCGGAAAAAATTTTATATGTGATTTTTTTTTTTTAATTAAAATTATTTGTTGTTTGCAATTTTGTATAAAATGTTTTTAAAATTAATGTCATAGAAAAAAAAAATAATTTTTAGGAATTCTGGGATTTGAAAAATTTTAATTTTTTTATATAAAAAAATGATTAATATCAGTCTTATAAGAAATCGATGAAATTTTGTTTAAAAGAAATTAATAAAATTTTTAGCAACAACTTCTGGGATTTTATTTACAAGTTTAGGAATTACCCAAAAACTCGGGAAAAATTAACAAAAATTTTTTAATATTAATTTTTATATGACGTCAATAACATTTTGTTTAAAAGAAATTATAAAATTCATTATAAATACTTCTGGGATTTTGTTTACAAATTTGGAATTTTCCAATAACATGGGAAGAATTAATAAAAAAAACTTTTAATTTACATTTTTATATGAAATCCATGACTTTTCTTAATAAAATAAAATTCGCTGCAAAAAAAATCTGGGGAAAAGCTTTAAAATAATTTATTTATTAATTTCGCAAAATTAAAATAAATTTTAAAAAAATTTCTTTTTATAAAACTAAATCAACAAATTTAAGAAAACAGTTTACAATTTGTTTATAAAATATTTTTTTAATTTCGTATATTTTTTAAAAGACTTAATTTTTAGGAATTCTGGAATTTACCAAAATTTAAATATGAAAAATTGAAAATTGAATTGTATATGAAATTGGCAAAATTTTCTTAAAGGGAAATTAATAAAATTTCGTTCCAACAATTTTTGGAAGTTTTGTTTAAAAAAATTTGGGAATTCACCAAAAAATTAAAAAATAATAATTTGTAAAATTTTTAAAATATGTTGCGATCTTTTTTTATTTAGTTGCGGAAGTTTTTTTTAAATTATAGTAAATAATAATAAAAATAATAATAATAATAATAATAATAATAATAATAATAATAATTATTAATTATTAATAATAATTATTTAATTTTTTTTTATTTTTTATAAAAGTAAATCAACAAATTTATTGAAATTCTTAGCAATTTTATTTCTAAAGTATTAATTTTTTAATTTTTTATATTCAAAAAAGCAAACATCATAACAAATTTTATTGATAAATAAAATAACGATTTATATTATTTATATATCAAAATATTGCCTATTTATAAATTATAAAAATTTCCCTGCAACAACTTTTGAGATTTTGTTTAAAAAAATGGGAATTCACCAAAAACTCAGGAAATATTAAAAATCAGTTATTTACAAATTGTCAAAAATTTTTTGTGATTATTATTTTAAAATTATATTTAACAAAAGAAATAAAGAATTTCTGTAAAATTTTGGAAATTTTCTGGGATTTTTGCTAAACGAAATAGGAGTTTTTTTTAATTTTTGTCCTTTTTAAAGAAAATCCTAAAATTTTTGGAAAATTTTGGAAAATAAAAAGAAAATTAAAAATTTTGGGCATTTTCTGGGATTTTTTTAATTAACAAAAAAGAATTTATTTTTTTAATTTTTTGTTTTTTTAAGTAAACTTTTACAAATCAGTAAAGAAACAGCGATATTTTCTGGGATTTTTTTAATATTTATTTTGGGAAAAATCTCGTTTTTATTTTGGGAATTTTAAAAATATTTATTATTATTATTATTTTCAATTAAAATGGAATTTTTTGAATTATATTAATTTTTTCTTAAAAATTGTGTTTTCTTTAAAATGGCAGGTTCTCTCAACTTTTTTTATAATTTTTAGCAGGAAAAACCTTGTTTGAATTTCTGTGATTTTTTAAAATATTATCAAAATTGTTTGTCTTAAATTCTATTGCTGTAGTTATTTGAATGTTTTATTTTATTAACATTTCTGTTCCAGTGTGCCTGCAGTTAAAGATTTCTGTTTAATTTTGGTTTTTTATTTATTTCCATTTCCCACTTATTTGCAAGTGTCAGTCAGTCAACCAGTCCGTCTGTCCGTCCTTTTGTCTAGAGTATGAATTACCAACAGTACTACTCATCATATTATAAATTCTAAAAGTTAACGAACTAAAAATAATACGTTTGATACCAATTTTGCATAATCCCAATGAAAACATTCATTGAAAAACCAAATATTCCATCCACACTAACCAACCAACAAAAAAGAAGAAGAAAAAAAGAAGAACCAATATTGTCGTCCTCCATCCACCCAACAACAACCAACAGAAATTTATTTAACGGCTGATTTTGTTTGCTGCTGCTAAAAAGGAATAAAAAAATAAAGCAGCAAAGAAGTATGAGGGGAAAAAAAGAAATAGTTAAACAATATTCTTTTTGCAAAGTTTCATCATAAAATTTTCAACATGTTAATGAAAAATTCATTAAGATTTTTTTTTTTTTTTTAATTTTTTTAAATAAATGTGTTTGATTTCACCAAAAACAGAAAAAAATAATGGGAGTGTTTCTTTAGTTGATGAAATATTGTTTAAACCAAAAAATACATATGGATTTTTTGGTAAATTAATAAACATTAAGTTTGCTTGCTAGCAGCTGGCCACAGTTACCAAAAAAAAAAAACACACATATTGACTGTTTATACTCTTTTTCCTGCAATCAGAATGTATCGTCTTAATTGTTCACAATTTCTGTTTAAAAAAAAAAGACCAGCAGCTTGTATATATAGAAAAAATCTCAATTCTGCAGTTAAATTGCATACATTGTAAGAGTATGAGTGTGTTTGTCTGTTTGTGTGTGTGTGTTTGTAAATCATGTTTATATATTGACATAAATTAAAAATGGCTTAAAAAACATCATGGCTAACCAAATATGGTGTTTATTAAACGTCAACAAACGACAACTGTTGGCTACTGATTTATGATGTTTGCAATTTAAGTTTTTTTTTTTTTTTTGCTTTTTTTACTTATTTTTCCCANNTTGCAATTTTTTTTTTTTTTTTTTTGCTTTTTTTTTACTTATTTTTCCCATTTGAAAACAAGGCAAAAATGTATTGAATTATAGAGAAAAAACAACAACAACTGTTGGGTAAAAAAAAAACAACCGAGTTTTATTAAAAAATATTATAAATGACAAACAATAGTTCCAGTGTTATTGATACCAATTATAAGTAAAATAAGTTTAAATAAAGAGAAAGAAACAATAATAATTTTATTATTTATTATTTTTTAAATTATTGACAACTTTTACCAATAAAAATTTAATGAAAATAATTAAAAATTTTAACTAAAATAAATTTAAGATTTAAATTAACGAATTTAATAATTTTTTTCTTGAAATAAAGAAAATAAAAAGAAATTATAAAAAAAAGAATAAATAAAAATCAGATTTACTAAAAATTATTACTTTTTTTAATAAAAATATTTAAAATTCTTTTAAGCTTTACAATTTTGTTAATTTTTATGAAAGGAATTTAATTTTCAACATTTCACGAGTTTCTTGGAAAATTCAAAAATTATGTTAAAAAATCCCAGAACCTAATTTTTATCTTTTAAAGATAAGTCATTGATTTAAAATTAATATTTTTTTTCTCAGTATATATTTTTTTAATTATTAATAATTTAAGGAAATTAAAAATTTCCTTCTTTATAAATAATTTTATTAAATCATTATTTTATATATGAAAAAAATTATAATTTTCCGTTTTTGGTTGAAGAATATTTAATTTAATTTTTTAAACAAATATTTTTTATTGCTTATTTTTTAAAATGCCACATTTAATAACAATTTATTTTAAAAAATATATCAGAATATATTAAACAATTTTATTCGGGCCGAATGTGTCCAATTTTAAGAAAATTATTTATTTTCAAACTTATTCCGAGTTTTTTTTGGAAAATTCCCAAATTTTTTAACAAAATTCCGGAAGCTGTTGTTAGATAGTTCAATTAAACTTTTTGAAGAAAAATAATATAAAAATTAAATGAAATTTTTTTATATAAAATATTAGAAACTTTTGTGTAATAAAAATGTTATTATCAAAATATATATTTTCCATAAAAATAAATAATTTTTCATAAAAATAAACAATTTTTAATCTTTTAAAATCCCATTTTTTATAAAAACTCATACAAGTATTTAAACGATATTTTAATTATCATTTTAGTTTTATGAATAGCTCATGAAATTTCTTCATTTTCTTACATTTTTTAAAAAATTACAGAAACCCTAAAATTTTTACCAATTCATCAATCTTTTATAACCAATTTTTATAAAATTTATCAAAAACTAAAAAAACTTATAATAAATATATCATTAAATAATAATAATAAATATATCATTAAAGAAAATGATATATTTATTTCTATAAAATGAAATTTTGTCTACGAAAACTTTTCTTTAAATACAAATATCTTTAAAAAAGAAAATTTATTGAAAAATTTCCTTTGAATTTGAAAATCCCTTCATTTGACTTTTCTCCTCTTTACTCATATCCTTTTTGTCATTTTAACTTACTCTCATATTGTGATTATGTTGAAATGTCACATTAATAACCGCAAGTACAAGTTATAACAGTTAAAATTAAAATAATAATTCATTGTAATAATTTAGCATATTAGGTATGCTAACGCATGCCGCGCATACATCTTGCCTTAATATAATAATTGTTATTAGAAGAAAAAAAGTACACACACATGCAAAAATATATACGACCCATATAACTATGCTATAGTGAAAAAGAAAAATCTACAAACATACATAAATAAGGTTAAAAAGGTAGACATTACAAAATTGTGGGCAAAATACATTTAAAGCGATTTTTGATGCATCAAAATGTTTATATGAATTCTTTTAAACAAAATATTTCAATTTATATTATTTTGAATTTTTATTCCTTCTGAGTTTTATCTACATTTTATAAAACATTTTAATATTTTCTTTTTTAAATTAAAATTTCTTTTATTTTCCTTTATTTTCTTTCATTTTGTTGAACAAAAATCAATGAAAAATTCATTATTATAATTTAATTTTAACATTACTGTCGCTTACCGTTTGTGGTTTGTAATGTAATCAAACGTTTAACAAATAATACTTATATTACAATAACAATTTCATATTGTAAACAAACTTTGTACCAACAACAATATAACAAGGCGAATTATATATACCCCACTATTGTTTATGAGCATATAACGTGTGGTAAAGAGCATCATATGTAAAAGAAAAAAGAAATTGCTCAGTTATTATTATTAATATAAAAACGCTAGTGTGTATGTAGGTATGTTTCCCTGTGAGTGTGCAAAAAGAAAAAAAAAAAATAAATATGATTTTATTAATTTTTCCTTTTTAAACGACACACATGCAAACTCCCATATAAAGAATATAATGTGTTTGTGCAAAAGTGTATGTTAACTTGTTTGTTTACCTTTTGTAAAACCAAAACAACAGTTCGTATGTGTGATTTCTTTATATTTAGAGAGTACAAACAAGAGTGAGAGTTAGAGAAAAGATTGCAAAAAAGTAAAATAAAAGAAATTGTAATAAAATTAAGATGAAGTATTTTTAAGGAAAATTTATATGCTGATTAGTGGGTGGTAATTTTATTATTAGTTTTTTTTTTCTTTCTTTCTTTTAATATTTTTGCCAGTTAATTTTTTCACATATTTCTTGGGTAAGTTGTTTTAAGCTTGATAAATGTTTGAAAAATAAGTTTGCATAAAGAAAATAAAGGACAAGTATATGAAAAAAAGTAAAGAGAAAATTTAACAAAGAGGTCAAGTATTTCTTAAAGAAAAATATGTTTGAAAATTTGGTATTCTTTTTTAGCGTTTAAAAATGTTTAAGTTTCCTTCTTAATTCAGAGAGAGTTAAAGAGCTCTTAGGTGTGTAAATGCAAGTAACAAGTCAAATGTCGCAAACAATTTAAAAAATAATCATTTTAATTCATTTTTGTTTTGTTCGTATGTAAAAATGTTTATTGTTGTCACCATAAAACAAGTGAACAAACAACGACAACAAAACATTGACGATTTATGTTTATGTTGACAATCAATGTATTACCAAACCAACAAAAACAACAAGTTTTTTGCATGTCATCAATAGCTTCAATGTTCATTTTCTTTTTTTTTTCTCTCTATTCCTCTTAAAACCTGTGAGTGACCATTAAAAGACAGATAGCAGTATATACATATCTCTTTAGCAATCTGCTGCTTCTAAAGCTGTAACTGTCTAATAACAATTTCGCTGGGTGACATAAAATTGACAGACAGTTTGGTGGAAAAAAATCTTAGTAAAATTTTCATAGACCCCTTATAAGGTTTTGAAAAGCGTGTTTTTGTGTTTTGTCTACAGGAAAAACTCAAAATCAAAACACTTGTCATTTAGCTGATAGATGGGCTTGAATGTCTAAAGCTTTTTTTCTAATGCCGCCGTATGGTGGTGGGCAAGAAAAGTAATCTTTTAAAAATCTATGACCAATACTTTTTTGTGAAACTAAAAAAAAGAGAGAATATTAAAAACAACTCATGATAGCTTAAAATAAAAGGTCGATAGTTTATTGCCTGGTTGAGGCATAATTTTTATTTGTGTTTCTTTATTTTTATTTTTTTGGTATGAGTGTCCAAGTGTATGTATGATGTCTGTTGTCTACCTTGCAATGATATTTTTCTTTGGAACTCATCATTCTCATATAATAACTCGTCGCGTCCAGAAAAAAAACCCCTGAGAATGTTATAAATTTTGTGTGTTTTGATTTCACTGAAATAAAATCATATTTTTTCTGTATATGTTTGATGGCTGATATTGTAAAATATTTTTAAATTTGTTATAATACCCTATAATAGGTAAATAAAATTTTTATATTTAAAGCTTTAATACAAATATTTCAAGATATTTTTCAATGAATTTTTCTTTTACAAAAAAAAAAATCGCTAAATTTTTATAAAAAAACTAATTAAATTTCTTATTTTGAGAAAACAATTTTCAAAATTTTTAAAAAATATTTTTTATAGAAAATAAAAAAAAAACAATATTTTGAATATTTTCGGAATTTAATTGTTATAGAAAATAAAAAAAAANNGTTTATTTAAAAATTTTCAAAATTTTTTTTTTTATTAAAATTTAAAAAAAAAAAAAAAAAAAATAGAAAATAAAATTTATTTTTCAAAGTATTGCTTTTTATAAAAATTGTTTTAGAAATTTTATAAAATTTATTTTTATTTAACAGATATTTTGTTGTAATTTTATTTTTATAGAAAATTTTAAAAATTATATTTTTAACAAAAAAATTCTTTTTTTATAGAAAATTTGATTATTTACTTCCTGTCAACGCATTTCGATTTTTATATTAGTTTTACTTTCACCAAAATTTCTTATTATAAAACTTTTCTTTTTAAATTATTTACAACATTTTCAAACTAAAACTAAAAACAATAATTTTCCTTTTTATTAAAAAAGTTTCAAAATTTGTCTTTTATAGAAAGTGTTCAGTTTTCTTTTTAAAACTTCTTTAGTCGATATTTTTCATTAAAATTTTTCTTTCTTTTTATTTATTTATTTTTTTTTTAGAAATTTTCATTAAACATTTAAAAGAGAATTTGCAAAATTTATTAAAAAAATAAATACGGTTGCGGCTTTTTGGGCAAAATTTTGTCAAAAATTGTTGTGTCTCTTTCTATTTATTTATTTAAAAGTAAAGCATTTTCCGATCGTTCTCTATCCATATTTTTTATTTTTATTATCTTTTTTATTTTTTAAGTTAAAACAGCAGCATCTTTTTAAACTCAATTTGCGCTAATAAATCGCCTAAAATTTTGACAGTTTCATGTGTCTCTTTCGGTTCATAAGCAAAAAAACTAAAAAAAAAAAAAAATACAAATATGTTGTATGTGTAATCGCCAATATTTTCTTTTAAACAAAATTTTAGTTTTATGGTATCATCGTCATCATCATCATCCTCAAATACATCCTTTTCCAACTCATCTTTGGCAACTTTAAATAAATGTTGCTAAAAGTATTTCAATAACTATGTGCATGTGTGTATGTGAATATGTTTGTATTGATTTTTTTTTTTTTTTTTTTTTTTTTTGTACAAGATTTTAGTGTTTAAGCATTTATCATTATTTGTTTATATACGAGTGTTTAACATTCCAATAAAACATTGAATGCCGCTATATTGTTTCTTTGCTTTATTGTTATAGTAGAGAACGAGTAGGGGGTAAGAGAGTACAAAAGAGAAGGGAGAAGGGTAGAAAGTTTAAAAACATTATATTTAGAACATTACACATTTAAACATTAACATTGTATTGGAAGACAAAAAGGAAAAGAAAAAACAATAAAACAACTGAACATTTGTATTGTATTTAGATTTTTATATTGTCGTCGGTTTGTCTGTCATTGTTGTATTGGATCCAGTATTTGTTCAATTCAAAATGTTAGTTGGTAGTTGTTTTTGGTATCTACTAAAAACGAAACGGTAGCAAATATCAGCAGCATCAGTTGCTGTTGTTATAGCCTCATTTTACTTTGTAGTTATTTGTTTGTTTGTATCTATGTTTATATGTATGTTTTTGGTTATTGCCAGTATTTTGTATTTGTATTTGATATTGTAATTGTTTTTGGCTTTTGAATGGTTTTGAATGATGTCAACATGTTTGGACTTTACAAAATAAAAAATACGTTCAATGTAAATTTATGTTGTTGCTGTTTTGTTGCTTATGTTGTACTTGTATGTTTTTTTATTCTTTTTTTTTTTTCATCTTCTACTTAATTCATTGTTTTTGTTGTTAGTAAGAGTTGCTAAGAAGTTGTTGTTATTGTTGCTCAAAGAGTTAAGAGTCATGTTTAACAATAAAAACAAAAAACGATTTTTTTGGTTTATTCACAGAAACGATTTAATGTGAATCAATATTTTTTTTTTTTTTTGCTCCAAAAGTGCTACTATATGGAAATCAATATATTAATTTATGTTTTAACATTACAATAAATTTAAAATTATACAATTGAGACTGGACTTTTAAAGAAAAAAGGTCAGAATATTTAGGAAAAAAAAAAAATTGTTCAAACAAAGATTTTTCCTATAATTATTGTAGTTGATATATATTTTTCCTTACAAATGTATTAATAACATTATTATAGATAATTTAAAATTAAAAAATAATAGTTAAGTAAAAAATTTGCCAAATTTCCATTTTCATATTGATTTTGTAATTCCCCATAAAGTACATAATTTCCGGGTCCTGGTTCGATTCTAAGTCGATCTAGCTAAGTCCGTTCGTCTGTCTTCTTTAGAGAAATTGGGCTTAAAATATTTATATTATATTTGATATTGAATTTGAGCAAAAGTAGTTTAAAAACAAAAAAGTTATGGGAAAATTACTAGACCTACAGGGTGTCTCTTGTAGCTCCATTTCATACTTTTCTGCTGATTATCTTTCATCAAGTGGTTCTCAGCTCGATATAATTTTGGAAATCAAAAATTGGCATGTTACGCCCACTTTACCACCCACCTCCTATATAAAGAGAAACGTCAATAAAATTGTGTATAAATAGTTCAAGAACCAATTTATTTTATTTTTATTATTATTTTATTTTACTTTTTTTTAATTATAACTGATTAATTATTTTATATTAAAAATCATTATCATTCTTGCTATTTTTATTAGTCTGCTTTAGTTTTAAAATTCCAAAACTTATGCTTCGTCAGTCTTTCATAATTCTTTTTCATTTTTTTCATTTGTAAAAAATATTTCTTTTAGCAAAATTCTTATCAATTTAATAACATGCATTCTCGTTAAATGATCTACTTAGCAATATCACACTGTTATACATATTCTACCTGAAAACTGGAGCATAAATATGAGACTTAAAAGAGCTGGCACACTGGCAGCGTTTTTTAATTATATTAAGATCGTAATGGTTCTCTTTAAGTGATCAATTTAAGGTCTCTATACTAGAAAATTCAGTGCTCAATGCAATTTTTTTATTGATTAATTTAAACTTAATCTAAGGTCTCTATATAGACTAATTGAGGGCTCAATCTTAGGACTTTATATATTGCATAGAGAACTTGAATATATGATCTGTATAAGTCAGTATTTAGAATATATATACAGACAATTGTGATCTAAATGTGGTCTCATATAGGTCATTATAATATAGTATCAATAAAGTTTTATATAGAGAAATTAATGCTTCATATAGGTCTTGGTATATACTTCCAAAAAGAGAATAAATAGGGTAATTTATGCTTCAATCTCTGGAGGATACTATAAGTATTTCTTTATATGTTTAAATTTTGGCATTAATAATGATCTATAATAAAGTCCAAATTCTTGCTTTTTTAGCGAATTTATGCAAAATTAGTCTTCCATGATTAAATAGTGAAATCTATTCTTCAATTTTAAATGTTTCTGTGGTCGAATTAATCCTTAATATTGGATCTATGCAAGTTTACCAATCTAAGCCTCAAACTTAGGTTATTTTGTAGTTTAATTTTGACTTAAATTGTTTGGTTCATCCAATATAATATGAGCCTCAACAATATATTTTTTCATAGTTGAATTTGGACTTTATTCTTAGCTCTTTTTATAAACCAATTTTAATTTCAATGATAGTTTCTTGTAAAGTCTCTTTTATTCTTCAACTTAAAGTACACTTTTATATCAAATACGGCTAGTGTAAACACACTTTCTTTGACTTAAACATCATAATGTTAGTTGATTTCTTTGCCTCTTTTTATTATTATTTTTATTTATTTCTGTTGCTGTTTCTTCATTTTTTTGTGCAACATTTACAAAATGACAACTTTATTAAATTAAATATCGGAATTCTGTCTGTATATTGCAACTTGTAGCCTTTAAAGTAAAAAAAAAGTGCTTTAAAAAAATTCCATGATCACACATCATTAAGTGAACAAAAAATCTTTAAAACACTCAACAAAACAAACGAACATACGAACAGCAAAAGGATCTAAAGGCGCTTTAAAGAAAAAAAACTGTCTGCTACAAACAGACAGCGGGACAGACATAACTAAACTCAAATGTTTTTATTTTTTCTTAAACTCATTACAATTATCGTTAGCGGTACAAACGAAGGACTTTTAATAAATAAAATAAAAAAAAAAAAAACAAACAACTTATGATTAAATCGTGTTTTAAAACGCGACTGTTGTTGCACCTTCTGGTATGACAAACACGACAAAACATGACCATACAGCAGTTAAAAGCCCAACAACAAATCCTAAAGAAAAAATACTCTAGAGACAAGTTAAAGGAGGATGAATGGATGGATGGATGGTTAGTATAATGAAATATACAACACTGACGAGCTGTTTTTAACTATAATACAAGTTCGTATAACTACAAGTAGTTTTAGAGTTTTGTTAAGCTCTGGGAGTTGGACAATTTTGATGACGATATTTTTATGTTGTCATGAAAATTTAATTGAAATTCCAAAAAAGGAGCAGCAGCATCTTGAAAAAAAATTAAACAACAACATAAAGAAGACGTCAACATGTCTACTCTAACTTAAGTTATAGTACTTTTTATAATTTTTTATTTAATTTTTTTTTATTTTTATTTTTCGATTTTTGCAACCTTTTTCGGCCATAATTTCAGAAATTGGTTTTTATTGACTTCCCGTCATTTAAGAAGCGATCAATTTTCACTAAACAAAAAAAAAATTTAACAAAAATATTACATTAAAAAAAACTGTGCAGAGTTGACTTCGTAGAAATTTAAAGAAGATGTCATGTGTCATTTGAAGCAAAAGTTTTTTTTTTTTGGTAATTTAAAACTTCTTACAACTGTTTTCTTAAGTTTTGATGCTGATAAATAAAAAAAAGTTTATGATTTCTTTCTAAAAAGATCTGAAGGGAAAAGCAGGATATAAAAACTAATAGCGGCGGCTTAAATCTCAGATGTATGAAGTTGAGGTGATATTTTTTTATGGGGAAAAAAAAAAAGGATTGAAACACAAGTACTCTACAGTATATAGAGAAGTATTGATAGGAGTTTATATATAGTCTAAGACAACCAGATTAGTTCTCTATCGTGTCGAATTTATATTTTTAATCATAAGACCACAGAAGAACCGAAAAACATACATGTTAATAACGATACCATTTGGTATCGTTATTAGCCTTAGTATACCTTTATGAAGCATACATTATATATCTTATCTGTAAATCTATATAAAGTTCAATTTAGTCTTCAATGCTAGGTATTTATATTATATAAATCGTGCATTAATCTCATCCTTATATATAATTAATTTAGGCCTACATTCAAGGGATTTTTTTAGTATAATTAATACTTCATTTGTAGGTCTTTTACAATTTCAATTCGTTCTTTAATCTTAAGTATTTTTATAAGCTAATATAGGTAATATTAATCGTACCAATTAATGCATTTGTAATTTCGAGGTTTTCATCTTATTTTCGATCAATTAAAAGAATTTAATTGATACTTATAATTATTTTCGACCAAGTGTTTAATTAAATGGATTAAATAATTAATCATCAATTAATTTTTTATTTAAATAAATTAATTAAATAATTGAATGTCCGAAATCTCCTATAGGTCTTAAATGTTTAATATGGTTATAGTTATAAAGGCTTTTTATAGTCCAATTTAGTCCTCAGATGTATGTACTTATATGGTATATTTTATTATTCAATCTTTAGCTTTGTTGTATACTAATTATGGCTTCAATATAAGATCTTTATATAGAGCAATTTTAATTCCAATCTTTGGTATTAAAATTTCTGTTTTTTTTTATAATTAAATTTTGGTTTCAAACCAAGTGCTTTATAAGGCCCTTTTTTGCCATAATCTTATAATCTTCATTAAGTCCTCTTCAGACTTTAATTTTAGGACTTTTTATAATTAATTTTATATTAAAATTTTAGGTTTTTATTTAGACTATTTCAGCGCTCAATTTTGAAACTCTCTATTTAGGTTTGAATTTTAGAAGTTTTTAAGCTTCACTTTAAGATATTTATACAGCTTAATTTAGAGCTCAATCACAGATCTTTACGAGCTATATAGTTCAATTTGAACTGTATGTCCATAGGTAGCTGGTTCAGATCCAGTTTGAAGGACCACATTAACAAGTTTTCAATTGTAAATTGCACTATGTTGCCCCCTATTGTAGTCCCATATTTAAAAGTAGTGTGAACCTAAAAGTCTTTTATTTCTAACAATTTCCTTTAATAACCAACAACCTTTTTCAAAACAATTTCATCATGTCACTTCTTTATTAAAAAGTTGTTGTTGATTTTTTTTCGAAACCACAAGCAACCAATGATTATGATGAAGATGTCTTTTTGATACGATTCCTCACTGGACCCTTAACCATTAAAAAAACAAATCAGTAGCATCTTTAATACTGACATTTACACAAAACTGTGTAAATATTGTTAAAGATTTTGTTTTCAGAAATATTTTTTTTTTTTTTATTTTCTTCTTTTAGCAACGTGTAACTTGGCAGCAATTTTCACGCGTTGTTCACAGCAAGTAGTCGACGCCTCAAGACAATATTATCCTCAACCTTTTATAAAACAAAACCACAGGAGCTTTGAAAACTCGTTGAGAAACAAATAAAACTTTAAAAAATCTTTTAAAGAAATAGTTTATTTTTTAAGAAATATTTTTCTCAAACATTTCTTTTCAATAAAAAAAATCTCTACAAAGGTGTGAAAATGTTGAAATTATAAACTTTCAAAACGAAACCAAAGAAAAAAATTTAACACATTAAAGAAAATATATTTATTTTCTTAACTCAAACTATACTTTGTTTTAACACTTATGGATGACAATGATTAAATACTGTTTTAACGTTTGTGGCATACAATATGTTGTTGCATTTGCCACTTAGTAAATGTGTTAGATTTTCATTATTGTTAACGTCTAAACTTAATTATCGAGAATGTTAATACCTTAACACACACAACTCATTTCAGTTTATCCTTATTGTTTTAAGATTATGTGTGTCTGTGCGTGTGCTTGCAGTAGTCCTCATTACCTACCAACTGACCAAATCTTTTTTGCAAGTCCTTTTATTGTGGGTTGGAGTTGTAAATGTCATCAGTCGTCAATGCAGCATGACGAATTGTATTTTGTACTCTGCTCCCCCCTCATAGAATTAATAGGTTTTTAATGATAAAATTTGTCTGGTTTGTTGTTAATATTACTCCACTACTACTACTATAACATTTTAAATTTTCAATACATGTGTAATGGCACATATGAGTAAAACACACACAACCCTCTTTTGTACTCTTATTTGTGCTACGCATTATTTGAAATTTTTATTAGGTTTTTGTCGTTGTTTGTTCTTTTGCAAAATTCAAATCATTACATTTTGAAATTTGTTGTTGCTGTTGTGATTTTGTTTTTCTGTTATCTTGCCTCATATGTTTTTCGTTAGATGACACGTGTTTGCTTATGTGTGTGAGTGTGTGTTTAAATTCCTCAAATGTATCCGTTATATCCGTTTCCTATTTGATTTTTATTTAATGTTTTATTTTTCCACTTTGTTAAGATTTATGCTTCATGTTTATCACATTTTTAAAATCTGATTCTATTTTTTAAAATTTGTTTCTTTCTTGTTGGTTTAATTCGCTGGTTTGGTATTTTAAATTATTGGCGTTTAAATGTTGCATCGAAATAGCAAAAGGGGATTTGTTTTTGGGCCGTTTATGGATTTAAAGACGTTCAGTAAAAAGTTATTAGACTTTGTTATTTTATTAAAAACTTTAAAAAAATTACAAAGAAAGAGAAAATTGTCGAAATAAAAAATTAAGTAAAAAAGCCAAAACTAATAAAATCGTCACCATTCAAAAAGAAAATGACAAAATACCATTCCTTTATTATAAATTGTAAGCAAATAAATTGCCAAAAATAAGAACAAAATATAAAAAGTCGATCAAATTAAAAAAAAAAAACGCTAAAACAAAACAGAAAAAAACGCATAAAATCATCAAAATATGAAACATAGTTTCCAAAAATAAACAATATTAATATATTGCTTAAATTGTAATCAAAAATAACATTTTTTTTAGCCAAATCGAAAAAAAATTAAAAAATGCCAAGTAAAATTAAGAAAGTGAAAACGAAACAAACCTTTTTATTTTTAATCGCATAATGAAAAAAAAAATGTCTGACTACATATAAAAAACGACTCAAAAAATAAAATGCTTTATCCAATAAAATTTATTCTTAAAAAAATTCATAAAAAAATATCAAAAAATATATAAATGGTCGACGAAAACAACAAATTTACAGAATAAAAAAATCGCTAAAATAATAAAAATTATTAAAAAGAAAAACAATGTTTAGATCGAAGAAAAACTAAAATCTAAAAAAATAGAAAAAAACTCAAAATCGCTAAAACGAAAAAGAGGGCAAAAATAATTAAAATCGTCAAAACCAAAAAGCTTCAAAATAAAATAAAATTTAAAAAATCTTCTAAAATAAAATTTTCTTTATCATTAATCGGGGTAAAAAAAAAATACAACATATCTTCAATTAAAAAAAAAAACAAATAGCTTTTAAAATACAAGATAAACACTAAAATAAAAAATTAATAAAAATAAAAAAACGCTTAAATGTTAAAAAAAAACGTCAAATTGAAATAATTGCAGAAAAAAATTCCTATATATAAAAAAATCCATTCAAATAGAAAAAAACTATCAATGATTTGACTATATTATAAGTGAAATCTGCAAAATGGTTAAAAATAAATAGAAAATGCCGCAAAAAACAACGAAAATCGACAAAATTCAAAAAATCTGAAACAAAAACGGAAAAAATCGTCAAAATGAAAAAAAGCAAAAAATGTAATAAAAAAAGTTAAATTAAATAAAAAATAAATTATTTTATATTAATTTATTTTGAAGTTTTATTTTAGATCTTTAAAATTAAAAAAATATATATATTTAGAAATTAGTGTTTATATATCGATAAAATTTAATTTACATACAGTAGTCCACAACTGGCGAAGGTTTAAGTTATTCCTAAATAATAGAAAATATATAGTGAAGTTATATAAAATTCATTAAAATTCTTCTAAATAACATTTTTCTAACGCTTGACGTTATCATTGTGTTCAATAAAACTATTACTACTTTTTTCATTTTTTTAAATTACCTAAATTGAAGCATTTGGCTATAAAGATATTTTTTTTATGCTGTGAACCACATTACACCACATTTGACCATAGAAATTTCCGTTGTCATTTTTTTTTTTTATTTTGTTGCCAAAATAACACTTTGTAAATCCTTTACTTTAACAG
>MINK01174248.1:4679-16933 GCA_001735545.1 Phormia regina | reverse complement strand
GTTTTTTTTGACAACCGACTTAGGTTTTTGACAATGGAACTTCATATCTATGTAATAATATATGGTCGTAACCATAGAGTTACTTATAGAGACGAAATTCTTGATTGACAATTAAACAAAATTTTTGTTTTGTATAAAAAAATGTGTTTTTATTTTCTTTTTTTTTGTTGTTGCATGAGTTAGGTTTTTGACAATTAGTTTCGTCTCTTGTTACTCTTTGGTCGTAACTCCATGCGAACGAAAGCGTAGGAAATACAGAAACACAAATTTATTCGCATTCGTTCGATTTGCTTTCGTTCGCTTTGATTTTCGTTCGACATAGAGAAACAGGCTATAAATAAATTAACTTTAATCAACCTTTGGAAATGAATTTCCATATTTTACTACCCAATATTTTAAATGTGAAAAATAATTTAAAAAAATTAAATTTTTCAAGTAAAATCGATTTGACTGGAATTAAATTTCCTTTTCAATGGAGAATGTTATTGATTTAAAGTGTAATACTATTTGAATTCAATGCTTGGTACTAGATTCAAGGCTTGAATGACTTTCAATTCACAATGAAAAACTAAAGTTATTGCCAGAAAACATTGATGATATATTTGAACTTTCGTTTCCGTTTATATTATTTTCGTTTATTGTGAAACTTATATATTTTCAAAACACCTTTTCACATATAAAACTTTATCTTATAAAAATTTCTACGGTTAAAATCTCTAAATTTAATGACTAATCCCAGCAAAAAAAGAACATCCATAGAAGTCAATAAGATCTCGAACTTGTGATCCAAAAGTAGTGCAAATTCGAATCATTTCCAATGAATTTAACATAGGCTTGTCATAGGAAGATTTTCTCTTTTTTGATACCTATTCAAAACAGATTCTTTAGATTTTTCTTCTTTTCACTGCCAGGGAAGTTAAATTTAGGTCCTTATTTTGTAAAACACTTCTCCACACTTTGAAAATTAGTTCATGTAAATTGTTTTTGTTTTTCAAAAATTTTTACCGAAATTTTTTCAAAGTGTGGTGAAGAGATTAAGGAAATATAACCCCCTTATTATTTTTTGAATAAAATTAATTGAATACATTTTTAATTACATCTTTGGATGTTATTTTTATTACTTTTTGAAAAATATATATCTATTGATACTTTGGAGGTAGTGAAAATGTATTTTCTTTAAAATGACTTCTGTTTATTTTTGCTGGGAATGGAATATTTAAAAAATGTTTAGTGTTCACTAATACAGAACAATTCCCGACACTCTTGCTTAGAGCATATACCGTGAATTAATTGAGTTCATTATAAAACTACCACAAGATTAGAACTTGAATTTCCTTTACTTTTTTTTAGTTAAAACTTAGACCGTGTAAGTAACGGGGAAGGAGATCGAAAACCAATATTAGGTAAAAATCTGAAAATAATACAAACGATTGTGGTATATAAAACAGATTTTAAACTTAATAAACTTGATATACAGTTCGAACCATCTTCATTTCCAATTTATTACTTTTTTAAAGAAATTGGTTATTATAGCTCAAGTATTTTTTGTTGATATCTCGAAAACTGAAAGCAGTTTTAAAAAAAAACTGTAGATATTCTTATTTAACACCCTAAATAATCTTACAAAGTACTTTTGTTATTATTTAACTTTAGATCTTTTCAAGAGCCTCCAAATGGATTTACAAATATAATTTTAATGAATAATATTCCTCATCATTAATTAACCATTATTTTTCTTTTTCTTAGAAAACATTTAAATCTTTTTGTTTAAAAATACAATTTAATTATATATGTATATTTTTTCTGTTGTTTTTTTTAACCATTAAATGTGTAATTAAATTATCTTTTTGTTTGTTTTTTGTTTATAACTAACCATTTAAATGATTATAGTAAGTAAACATAATTATAGTAATAATAATAATAATGATAATAATTGTTATAAATAGTAATAATATTAATTAAGTACATACATTTTGTTGTCCATTTTTTTCTTTTTGTTTTCTTTAAGAGTTAAATATACAATTTTATTAAATTAATAAGCTAAAATTTTTGTCATTTCTTTTTTCTTTTTGGTTTTTGTTAAAAAGATTTTAGAATTCTTTAGAATTTGTTTTCCTTTTGTTGTGTATTTTTATGGCAAATTTTTTTTATATATAAAGAGATTTTGTGCGATTTTAATATACTTAAGCTTTTGTTGTTTCATTTTTTTAAGTAATAATTTTCTTACAAAAAGTATTTTCTTTTTGTAGGAAAAAAAAAAAAGAAAATTACACAAACAAAATGTTGGTTATAAGCTAAATTTTCTTTCCTCTTAGTTTTTATTATGTAAATAACTATCATTTAAACATTAAGCTCTGCGGGGTTTTATTTTCAACATTTATTTTATTTTTTTTTTTATATATAAGTTTTATAGCCTTAAATGTTTTCTCAAAATATCTTTTTTTCTTTTTTGTTAAGTAGATTAACAAAGCTTTTTGTTAAATTAAACTTTCTTTGCTAGATTTCATAATTTAGCTAATAAAAGCTTCTTAGAAATTTGGTTATAAATCAAAACCGTTAGCTGCTGCCACCTGTAGTTGATTGAGCCATTTCAGTAGAAGTTTTAGAGTCAATAGCAATAGCCGTAGTGTTTTTCGTAGTGTCATTATTTGTCATGTCATTTTCCAATTCAGTTTCTGTCAAAGTCTGATGGATTACAGTAGAGCTGGGTATGGATAATGATTTCAAATAGTGTGTGGGCTTAATGGATTTTAATTGTGTAATACCATTAAATTTAACATCCACCTCACCCACCATACTTAAAGGATGCATGGCTAATGTTACATCCTCAGTTTTATTTTGTTTTATATCTAATTCGGGCGACAATGGTTTAAGGGGTGAAGGTGACATAATGGTGGGTGTGGTATTGAATGTTTGACGATTAGCTAGAGGTGATGTAAATACAGCCGGTGTATTTTTATAACCAATACGACTAAATAAACTACCAGTACTTAAGGAACTACTTTGACTACTATTACTGCTGGTGCTGGGTGGACTGAGAGGAGTACCAACACCACTATCCACTTCCAGGGGGCTCTTAATGTTCGCCATAAAACGGTCTACATGTTCGGGTAGCTTTAGTTCATCTAAACGTGTTTGCATGTCCTGCATTGAAGGTCCTTTATCATCGTACAAACGATTGGGTCTTTGTTGTTGCTGTATCGCTGTCGTCTTGGGTTTAATTTGTCGTATAGGTGAGGTCGAATCTTCACCACTACTGGCGGCTTCATAGCGTTGTTGTCTCTGTTGTCTTAACTGTTCATAGGTGTTTTCAAAAAAGGGTGTCTTCTTGGTTTTTTGGGGCGAACCATGTTCTTCTTTTTCGTTCAGCTCTTCGAGGACTTTCAGTGGAAACCCCAAATGACTATTAACTGAAACTGATTTACCTATTTTACGTTCCGTGAAGATGGGCTTACGTCTTTGCCTTTCCAAATCATCTAATTGCTGTAGTACTCTCCTAATTTCTTGTGGTATTTCCAAATCTATATTGCGTTCAGCCAAATGAGCAACATAACGTCCCAATGTTTGTATAGTTAATTCTAAAGATTGTACTTGACCTTGAAGATTTGTAATTTGAGATTGTTGCGAGGATCGTGTTTTTTCCAATTGAGCTATAGATGATTGGGCGAACTGTAAGGAAGCGGGAAAAGTGTCATTATAAATTAATAGTTTGAATGTAAGAAGAAAAGACTTACTTGTAATTGTTGTTCCAAGTGCGAGTTTTTCGATTTTTCTTGATTTAACATTTCCAAATGATGATTAGTTGTGGTGATTTCCTCTTGTAAGACATTGTATTCCACATTATATTCCATTAATTGTTTGTTTATGTCCAGGGTGAAAACCTAGAAAGAGACAAGAATAAATTATGAAAAATCACTAAATTTAATTACACCATTGACTGTAAATAGACTTTAGATTTGACTGGAATAAAGGTAATTATCTAGAATAAGAGAGTATATTTGTGTAAACTAAAGACAAGACTAAAGGCCAGATCATATTCTATACTATAGAATGGCATATAGAATAGGTAGTACATAACTTCAAATTGGACATACTATATACTAAAGATTGGTTTATGAACTAGCCAATAGACTAGACTATAGACTTCACTATGCAGTTGAACATACACTTTACTATAGACTAGGGTACAGGATAGATTACTAACTGCTCCGTATAGTAGACAACGGACTATATAATAGACTAAATAAAGTATAGGATATAGGAAATTTTTGGGCCTATAAAATATAAGAAACAAAATACTTGGTATATGTCTAGGATACAGGCTAAAATATAGACTATAGACAGGACAATAGGAGGGCTTAATTCCACATAGTAGACTAGACAATTGTTTGGACTTTAAAGTGAAACGGTACACTAGACATTTTATTTGTTCAATTCAATGATAATCAAATTATCTAGAAGAATTGACTTATTTACATAAAGATTTTTTCCCCAACTTACCATTTTCATGACCTTTTCCATAGTCTTGGCATCAATTTTCGGTACCACCGTCTTCAAATAATCCATAATCTCTTCAAAATTATCGCGAGCTAAGAGTTCTTCCTGATGTACGGTGAGCAAAGCAATAGCGAATTTAAATATAACTTCAGAGGATTCTAAAAACATTAAATCAAAGACTCGAGCCACAAAACCCAAGGGGAATTGTGAACTAAAAACAGTTAGAATCCAAGGAGCCGCATATAAAGTAGGCGAGACATCATTTTGATCTAACCACACATAAAGATCGGGTAAATGATCTTTGACCAAGCGTGAAAGTTGATATAATTGTAATTGGAATTTTTTCATATCTGGCAAGTATTTAGTGCGCATTTGGCGATGGAACATGAGATGTTTCAATAACTGGAAAGCATCAGCTTCTTCACACTATGAAATAGGAAGGAAAATAATTAATTTATTTCAAAATTGTTTAACGAAAGCTTAAACTTACATGTAATAATAATATGCCGCATATAAAACCCAAACCTTGACAATAACCCAACTCAGGATCTAATATAGAATAGGCTTTTAACAAATTAAATAAAGACAATTGACCCAAACCCAAGGGATCTTTGTAGAATTTATGATTGGGAAAGGTTCTGCCTAAATCTATAAAGATGGCATGTTGATGTTCGGTGAGATTTTTCAAGAGCATATGATAGGGAGTATTGAAATTGGGAAATTTATTGGTATCAACGGGTGCGGTATTCATGGAATGCTGTTCAGCCAAGAAAGTCCACACATCACCACGTTTGGAACGTGGCACACCTGTCTTGATGGCCTGGGCCAATACTTTGGGATCTTTCTTGTTACCAATTTTCATGGAATCCCTATCGATAAACATTTCCCAGCGATCAATAAGCTGCTTATCGCAAGGTACTATTTCCTCATAGTCTAATTTCATGCGTTTTAATTCATTTTCATTTTGTCTGGCTTGTAGCATGGCATTTTCAGTTTCCATGCGATTCAGTAGAATTGTTTGACGTATAGCGGTTTTCCAGAGTTCTCGCAAATCTTCGCGTGAACGTTTACCGCGTTTGGGTTCTAAAATCAAAAAAATCAAATAGAAATTAAAATAGAAAACTAATTAAATTTAAAAATTCTTCGACGTACGTGTAATTCTCATGGGAGATAAGAATTCTGATTGAACATCTTGTTCCATACCCTTGGAGGGAGTAACCACACTATTAAGTATAGCCTGGCGCCAAGAGCCCTGATGAGTTTCCGATTCTTTAGGGCTATTGCCCACTTTAATAAATCTAAAGTGATGAAATAATAAATTAAAAATAACCCATCATTGTCACTTCATCACAACAACTTACATATCCATCATGGGACTCTTTAATTGATCAGCCGTAGGTTTACTAGGACTGGCATTTATTGAACCAATAGTATTCGATCTAGATCTGAAAGCTTCAGGTGGCGAATCAGCATCATCTTTTCCCGCCTCCAGTTTCGGCTCAGCTGAACATTCTCTTAGTTTATGCTCTCTTACCGCCAAAGTACTGGCTCCGATATCATCTTTTGAAGGTTTACGTTTCAATAAATGATCAAATGAATTTGTCAATGATCTTTTAGCTTTCATAAAGATAGTACTGCCACCCAAATATTGATTTAAAAATTCCGAACGATTCTCAGCCGTATCATGAACATGTCGCTGTTGTCTCGATTCACAATGTGCCCTTAAAAGCATCATTAAGAATTGATTTTGCTCCTGCAAGGGAGCATTCATTTTCTCAGAACCATAAAATTTAGCCCATATAGTATCTTGTTCATCATCGGTCAAGGTCTCTATACGTCTAAAAATCATATTCTGTGTTTTCTTCTCACTCAAACCCTCTACATCCGAACACAATTTGTGATACCACAACATGGGACAGTGGTCACATGAAAATATCTGTGTAGCTTCTTTACGTTTCTGATCAGCACATGTTATAAAGGCCTGAGAAATGGCAGCCACAATATCATCACACACATGATCCGATTGACATTTGAATACATAACCTATGTAACCATCATTGTGAGCCTCACGACAGATAATACCAAAATGATCGGCATTCTTTTGACCTTGAGCACAACTGGCTACATCTTTGAAATCTTTATAGAGTAAAACCTGTTTGCGATCAGGTGAGATCAGACGTAAATCAGAGCGTCCTACTAGAAAGACCATAGTACGATTTTGTTCAACATAGGGAGGGATACAGCCATATGAAGCTGAGCGATCACGTTGTTTAGGTAGACTATGAAGAGAATATTATTAAAGTTAAGGAAATATTTAAAAATTAATAATTGTAATGTGGATCGGAAGGTGAAATGGTTTAATTGTTCATATAAAAAACTTTTAAGTAGAATTTTAGACACGACTTAAAAAAGTACTATATATATTTCAATATAAAAGAAATAATAATAGAACAAATGTTACTGTGATCCCTTAAAAAAATAAATAGAAAATAAAAAAACAGAACAGAGAAGAGAAAACTTAGATAAAGAAGAAGAAAAAGAAGAGAGGAGTGGAACCTAAACCCTAGCAATTAGATTTGATTGCCCCTAAGCCATCTTATCCTCATTACAAACCCTATGAGATTAGTAACTGTCTCTGCTCGTCTACATCATCGCACTACCTGCAAAAATCTGTCGTGCCAATCCCATCCAATCCCATTTACTCATCATATTCCCTATTGAGAAGTGACCAGTAATAATTCCTACCATTATTCTTATATTACTACAACTCATACCCAGAAGATATTTCGAATCCGACAGTTTAAGACTAGGCCATAATGCTCTAGATGTCCTGCAGTCCGTTCTGTTCATCCAGGCACGATTCGTGTTGACCAGAATTCATTCCCTTATAGCCCTAAAGTAATACCCAATTGGAATTCTAACGAATGTCTCCACGAAAGACCTGTCCAGTCCGGAGCCAATGCGAGTCAGCTCATCAGCTATTTCATTGCCGAGAATGTCGCAATGACCCGGAACCCAACAGAGTCTTATTTTATAAACATTCGTTAGTCTCCTCAATTCCCTCTTGCACTCTAAGACCAATCTGGATCTAACATAGTGACTTTTCAGGCCAATAATGCTGCCTGACTGTCAAGAATAGACTACACTATAGATTATACAATATTTGTACTATACTTTAGACCATAATATGGAACAGACTATAGTCTAGACCATTGGTAGGCACCCATAGCACTCAGGGGCAGAGAGTATTTGCTCTTTTCACATGCACAACATGATCATCAATATATAATATATAAATCGCAACACAAAGATCTTAAGAAAATAATAAAAATTAATTTCAGTTTTACACAGATCGATCAATTGATTTGTATATCCTCTCTTTGTGCCTATCAATGATCTAGGCTATGGATTTAAATATAGGCAAGACTAGACTGCAGGTTAGGCAATAGATTAAATTCAATTGCCGACTTCAGCATAGTCCAGACTGAAAACTACAATATAGAATAGATGGCAAACTTTAGACTAGATTGCAGACTAGACTATATGACGGAGTATGGACTAGATTTTTCGATTGTAATACTGATTAAACACAAATTTGATTCATATTTATTTTGCAGTTTTTTTTATCAATTAAACCATTTCACTACATCGTTAAAAAAACTTCATTTAAATATAAAAAATATGGCAGAGTTTAAAACATGCTTGGATTCGGATGTAAAGCAAACGTGAATGTATTTCTATTATATTTAAAAATTGTGATAAAAAATCTTTAGAAATAAAACAGAAAATATTACAAAATTTTAAATAAAAAAAGAAATAATAATAAAATACTAGTTGAGAGAATCAACTTACGACAAGAGTATTATGACTCTATATAACATTCAAAATTATATTTATATAGATCTACGTATTGTTGGGGATAAAACATGCTGAGGTTAACCACAGGATAGTAAGCAAAGGATGGAAATATGTTTTTCATATTTTATTTTTTTTTAAAGAATTTGTAATAAAAAATCTTTATAAAATACAAAATAATAACATTTTTTATAAAAGAAAAACAAAGTGCTTTTTGCCACTACAAACTGAAGAGAGTGTTTAATTATAAATTTAAAATTTAATTCCTTAAGAAAATCAAAATTATATTTTAATTAATGCTAAAGGAAAAAAACAACATGCTTGGTTTGATATCAGGTATAAAGCAAAAAATATTGAAATATTTTAAAACGAACTTAAAAATGTTCTACTATAAAATATATAAATCAAAGAAATAACAATAAATTTATTGAGATAATCATAGTGCTTTTGTGATAACAAACTTAAGAGTGTTTTTGTTTTTTTTTTAGAAATCAAAAGAGAATATAATAAATTGAAATTAAAGGATTCATTCCAATCACTTTCGTAAGGGTCTACTATTACTACTCACTTATCCAAGCCATAATTAGCATTTATTTGTTGTTGCGTTTGTTGTTGATTTTGTTGTAGTGTTATTGGGGTTTGTTGTAAAGGTGTTGGATTTTCCTCTACCTCCTCTTGTCGGGGAGGTGTAGGATGTTTATTTATAATGACATTTGGTGGTAAATTTTCAGATTCATCAATATTTTGTGAATCATTTGAATTTAACTCAGCACTAATTAAGGAATTTCAAATGGAAATAAAGAAAATATTTTATTATCTTATTCATATTAAATATATGAAGATTATAAATATTCTTTTCATGAATACCTTCAGTAAATATATATAGAAATTACTAATTCTATTTTCTTTAGCATAATTAAAAAATACTTACTCTTTTTTTACATTTATTTCCAATTGACTTATGCCCCGCATAAGTCTGCCAGGTGGTAATTTATTTTCTTTATTATCCTCTACTGATTTAGTTTCTTCTTCATTGCTACTAGTACCCGCTGAAGTTTCTTCTTGTTCTTTAAATTTTCCTTGTAATTTTAATTTATCAACAAAAACTTCATCTTTTTCCTTTTGATCTTCTTGCTCGGCCTCTTCTTCGTCTTCTTCCTTGACATCATTATCTTTAAGGCTGCCTGTTTTTAAGTCAATGGATCCAGTGCCAATAAAGGCTCCTTCACTATTAATAGACATTTTACGATTCGAAGACATTTGCATGAGACGTTGTCTTTGGGCATCGTATGCTTTAAATTTCGGCAAAGCATCATCAATAAAGGAAAACGGTACACGTTTGTGTGATACGCGTATTTTGCCCACATACATAACCTCAAAGAAGTGAGTGTGATTGGGTGAGATATCGGCCAAAAGGGAGAGATTACTTTGAGCTGAGGTAGAAGTTGGAATGTTAACCTAATAAAAGAGAGAAACAAGGAATTTAAAACTTGCTATGAATAATTATCAAAAATATTTCTTTTGCCTTACCGTTCCTGCGGAATTACTGAGACCATGTGTATAGGATTTGGATGATTTCATCTTTGATGATGATGATGATACTAAATTGGGACTAGCATCATGTTGAGCCTGACGTAGTGCCTCGCTAAGCTTAAGATTTGTAGCTGGTGTTGTATGTACACCATTGCCGGATAAAGCTTTTTGTAGAGACACATCAGCACCAGTTGTACTATTCGACACTAATGTCTGAGGTATGCTGCCAACGGAACCGCCTAATGTATGTGCGGGATCACGCATTTGATGCATTAATTCGGCCATCTACAAAAGAAAATGAATTGTTATAATTGATAAGGTTATAAACAATTTAAAATTCAAACAATTAAAATTTTTTATATTGTTAATAGTCTTGGATAAAAAACAGATTTTTTATTGATTGTTTTATTAAACAAAGCATTTAAATTATTTACAAAAAAACAATAAAAATAAAAGAATATGAAAATAATTTTGTAAATGATGAATATTAATAATTTTTGTAATTTGTTCTTGAGCCTGAATAAATTACAAAAATTGAAAATAAAAATATATATAATAAAAATCGTAAAAATGTATAATTACAATTATTTTCAATTACAATGTAAATGTAATTATAAATTTTCAATTAAAATAACTGTTATTGTAATTGAATGTCATGTATGTCAATTATAATTACTTGTATTTGTAATTGAAAATATTAAATTACAATTTTTTGTAAAGTAATTTAATTGAAAATGTAATCATTAATCCCCGACCTTGGTCAATTTATAGTTTAAATTATTCTTTAGTCGATTATTTATGAAGTCTAGGTTATTGCCAAATATATATGCCATATACTAGACTCTATATTATAGTTTAGTCCTCAGTCTATAGATTATTCTATAGTCTATAGTTTAGACTGCAGTCTAAAGTTTAGACTATAGTCTTTTTTTAGGACGTAGTGACAGCGCTCTGTCAAACTAGTGGCCCCGAGACAACTCCCCCTTCCTACCCCGGTACCGCTTCCGCATTTCATCAGGGTGGGCAGTTTATCTATCGATTTCCTACTCCCCCATCCTCCTGTGAGATTAGGGGTTCGGTGTTTCGATTACATCTACTTTTCATTATACGCACAATGAAATTATGCCAAGAGTTCTCGGACTTAAGCATTACCGGCAAAATGTTTTCCGGAGTTAGTACAACCCCAATAGCCAAGTTTATAGATGCCCTATTTTCCTCCCACTTGAAGCAGTGAAGTAAAACATGTTCAGCATTATCCTGACAGTCACCGCAAATTGCGTTTTTTCTAATTTTGAATCGCATTAAATATGAGTTAAAATTACCATGGCCGGACAGAATCTGTGTTAAGTAGTAGTCCATACTTCTACGACTTCTATTAATCCAGCTTCTTATGTCTGGTATTAGTTTATGTGTCCACCTACCCGTTTCGTCACCTTCCCAACGTTCTTGTCATTTTTTTAGTAGGTTGTTTCTAGTTGCTACTTTTGTTTGGTTAATATATTGTGTGTCAGTTTCTTCATCCGCTCTTACTGCCAATTTCCGCGATATTTCCTCTCTCCAATATTAGGAGGTTTCAGAAAGAACTAGAGCTGCGCTGGTAGATACTGTTCTGTATGCGGAAATTACTCTTATTCTCTGTGGTTTTAGAAGCTGAGCAATTGCTGATTTCCTACTCATTGCTGATGCGAATATCGGATCAGCATACAACATTTGTGATTGAATAACACTGTTTATGAGTTTTCGTGTAGATTCTTTGGGGCCTCTTGTATTTGGCACAATCCTTGCCAGTGTACGTGCATGTTGAAGTTTAATTGGCTGTCTACTTGAATTCCAAGATATCTCAGACTGCGATTTAAGGTTATGTTTTGACCATGTATTCTTATCTCTGGAGTTTTAAACGCTCTTCTATCAGTAACAAGAATAGCCTCCGTGTTCTCCGCGGCGATTTTGAGGCCGTGTTCACTTAGCCACCTATCATTTGCAACAATTTCCAGGGCTTGTGGTAAATTGTGTGTGACGACAATTGCAATGTCGTCTGCATAGCCGATTATATGTGCTCCTTTTGGTAGTTCAAGGTTAAGGAGTCCGTCATACATTATATTCCATAGAATAAGTCCTAGGACCGATCCTTGTGGTACGCCAGCTGTGATGTTATATTGTTTAATCCCATCATCTGTTGTGTATATTAGATTACCCTATCACATAAATAGTCTGCTACAATATTATATAAGAAAGGATCAATACCTCTATAGTTTAGACTATAGTTCAAAGTTTAGATCATATTCTTTAGTTAAGACTATAGTTTATAGTTAAGAATATATTCTACAGTTTAGACTATATTACTGTAGACTTCTTTATAGCGTTGTCTA
>MINK01174247.1:0-10579 GCA_001735545.1 Phormia regina | reverse complement strand
GAGTCGAACGGTATACTTTAAGGTGGGTGTAGGATTTTTTTTCTCTGCGTTACAATATTCGCACAAACACATAATACCCCAACATCTTTGGTGGTGTAGGGTATAATAAATATCTTTAAAGTTAAACATGTTTTTTTTTTCATTTTTTGAAGAAAATATATTTTAATATAAATATCCATCATGATGAAAATTATAAATATCTTTAAAAATATCAAATGATTTGAAATGAAAATATTTTTTTTTTTTTCATTTAATGAAACTGTTGTTTAATTTCTTGTCGTCCGATGAAAAAAGTTGAAAATTATTTTTAATTTTGAACCTTATGTCAAATGGGGCATAATGTTAAAAAAACTGTTTTATATTTGGTTTAATAATGAAGTTATAATCCATTACCTATACGTAACAGTGGGCAATACTCAATAATTTTTGGCCGAAATTTTAATTTTTTTAAAAGAAAAGCACAATAAAATTCATATATTGAAAAAGTTTTACATTATTTGTACTAATTTAACATTGAAATTTTTCTTCAATTCATACATAATTCAAGTGACTACATTCAGTTTACGAAAATAACCTCCTATGCTTGATTTAGGGTCGAGACGACCTCATGGTCTGCATATACAGATATGTAGTACATGAATAAGGATATTAAAAAAATCTGGACTACATGCGTGTATATTCTTTAAGTTTTCTCTAGGCCGCCTACTTATTAATACCCAAAATATATGATAATAGAAGAGAACGGTACTACAATCATTTTTTAAACATATATATCATATATGCTAAAATAGTTTATATATATAAAAAAAATTCATTTAGAAGGAAATTAGAAGGGGCTAAAAAGTGTTGAGTATGACCCTTTGTTACACATTTTTTTCACTTTTTCATCTTCATGGAATACTCCTATATATATCTAAACAATTAAATAATAATATGTATTTGATGTGGCTTTCTTTTTAAGCTTTTTTGTAATCTTCCTGCCGTTAAAATCGGGTTTTTGCCAGCTGTCAAATAGTGAACTTTACAAAATCACTTGTTGCCACAATAACAGAAAAGAAAGTGAAAGAAAAACAATTAAAGATGCTGGACGGATATTATATTACACTTTTCAGAACAATTAATTGTATATTATTCAGTTTTTTGACAACATACTTTTCAAATTAGATAGTGTGGCGTTACCTATTCGTAACTGTGGCCATTAATAGTCCAAATGGGTCTCAATTTGTGGAAGTTATGAAGTAGTCAATTTTGACATTCTGTATCTTATATTCTGATATCCTAGTATTACTATAAGATAAATTGCATAGATTGTATCCTCTTCTACAACTCCTTAATATATTTCAATTTAATCCAACTAGTGCTTAGTATAGGAGATACACATTTATTAAAAAATTATTTTATGTACTTTTATCAATTTTTTTATCTTTCACTAAATATTTTGAAAAGAACAACTTTTAAATAACTTTCATTTATTTTATCTTAAGTATCCTTAAGTTATACAGAATTTTTTTTTAAAAAATTAACAAAATTTATAAGTTTTTTATTAAATTTAGTACATGTTAGCGTATGAGTAATGTTAATTATTTGGACAATTTTATATTTTATACATATAAACAAAGAAAAGTTTTTACTCTGAAAATTAATTTATGAATAAAAGTTTATTTTTTGCATTTTTGTTATGTTTTTGATACATTGAAAAAAAATTTAAAAATGTTATCTTGGGTATATAGAATCGGCCGAGCCGAATATAACATTCGCTTTTCTTTGTTGCATTAAAATGCTTAATATAATTATAAGTTCACATTTATTAATTAAATCGCGATTGTTCTCACCACTGTGCCTATACTTTAAGGATGCTTAAAATTTCGCCTGTATATTAAACATCTTTATCGAATGCATATGAAATATTTTTTTTTTTTTTTTTTTGTTAAAACAACTCAATCGTAATATTGCATATTAAGTACATGAAATAAAAAAAAAACTATTTTAACTTAACATTTCCTTTCGAATATTTCGATATATTTTCTTTGTTTAACATTTGGAAAAGAAAAAGAAAATACTATTATTGCAGTAGCTTTAAGCAAATATTTAAGACATTCAAGTGTTGTACTTAATATGACAAAATATCGTGAATGTATAACCAGAAATACAAACGTGCTATAGTTTATAAAATCTTATATGTACTTAAGTAGTAAAAGATGTTGCAACTTTATTTACGTAAAGTAAATAGTAAGAGTATTACTTTAAGTGTAAATGTACGTGCTTATAAGTAAAGTACACGAATATTTGAGTATGTTATTAAAAGCGGTTTTAATTAAAGGAAAAAAAATGTTTATCATTTGAATTTTGGAGAAGGTGATAAAAGTGAGTGAGTGTATGAGTATGTTAATACTACAAAATAAAAAAAATGTTATTTAGGTTTTAAAAAGCTATTTTATGATTTTAAAGCGATGTTCTATTTTATACATTTTCAGATTTAAGTATTAAAAAACCTTACAACTCAACTAAACAAATATTTTTCAATGTAAGTGTAACAATATCCTTTTGTTTGTTTTCTTTTCTTTTTGTTTATTTTAAGCTAAAATAATAATTTCCTTAAATTTTTCATACAGAAAATTATTATTTTAATATTTATATAAAAAAAAATAATAATAAAACGAAGAGAAAAAATTAGAAAAAGAGGGGGGNNAAAAAATAAAACGAAGAGAAAAAATTAAGAAAAAGAGGGGGGGGTTTGGAAAAAACAAGTAAGAAGTTAATAAGTAAAGAACTTAAACAAATAATAATGTATGAAAAGCTTGTATGTGAAAATTGATTGTATGTATGAATAATTACAGTGAATAACAAAATATTATTTGTTTTACTTAAAATAAATTTTAAGGCATAAAGCAGATTGAAAATCAACTATAAAATCTGTAAAATTTGTAAATTTTAGAAAATTAGTTTTCTGTTTGTTAAACATTTCTTCATGATATCGTTTATTTTGAAAGACTTTGTGCTTTATTAAACCACACTGTAGAAATATAAGTATTTGTAATATTTTTTCTTTTTTTGATTTTAAGCATAATATTATTTTCCTATTTTTCATAATTTTAATAACTTGAAGTATCTGTTTATGTCTGTGTTTATGTATATTTAACTTTTATTGAAATATTTTCTTTACATATTGTAATTTATATTTATTTTTATGTTCTTTAACCATAATTTTCAATTTTTCTTATAAATATAAATTCTTTATAAAATGTTCAGTTTATTTTTTTTTTTTTTGCTTATTTTGTTTTCATTTTATAATATTTTTAAGATGTTTCCTTTTAACAACAATAATATCTTTATATTACAAAGTATCGTAAAATTTTATAATTAAATTTGAAAAAAAAAAAAATATTTATTAAAAGGATAATATTATTTTAAATTCGACAATATTTACTTGCAAAGAAAAATGTTTAAAGACTTTTTTTAATGGAAATGATGGACTCGGATTTTCCATCTTTTTTTTTATTTGGTCTATTTAAAGATCCTTACAGACTAAGTATACATATAAAACAAAAGTTTTACTGAACTATTTAAATAAAAAATAATATTTGTTCTTTAGATTCAGAAAGTGTAACGGACGGACCTACATGGCTTTGACTTTATAGAAGCTATGCTACCTGTTTTTTCGACCGTGCTCAGGGAAATTGGGGTGGTTCTTGCTTCTGTAGAATCAGATTTATGTCCTTTACATAATTTATTTAAAAATAAAGGTAGCAATATCTCTTAGACCGACAAAAAAGCAAAAAAATTTAATAAAATAATAATAAAATAAATATTGAATTAAAACATAGGAATTGATTGTGGTGATATTTTCCTTCCCATAGTCTTTACCCGCCCTACCATGCTATTTTGTAATTTATTTTAAATAGCCCGTAATCTAACTACCTGATATACAACTTTAACTGTTCATGAAATTAAGATAATTTAGCAATTCATTTTTAAAAATTTGTATAATTTATTAAACAATTAAAATATGAACAGTATTCATGTTTGTTACTGTGTAAAAGTGTATTAATAAAATGATCTATTTAAATAAGAAAAAATTAGATATGTTTAGTATAGATAAGAAATCATTTTTTTGTTAAAAATTTTGTTAAGTGTATTTTTTTAAGGGTGGTTTTGAAATAAGTGTTCTTCTATATAAATATTTTTTTTTATATTTTAAATATTTAAATAAAACTCACCATTTTACTCCAACGATGTCAGGCCTGAATTCGAAGAAGTTCGAGGATATTGTTTTTATTTTTTTTTAGTATATGTAAGTGTAAGTGTTTTGCAGTTGTTTTTTTTTAGTATTATGTATGATTAATTATTTAACAATATAATTAATTAACAAAGTTAAAAAAATAATGAGTTTATTATTATTATTATTATTATTATTATTATTATTATTATTATTATTATT
This sequence comes from Phormia regina, assembly GCA_001735545.1. Classification (NCBI taxonomy): domain Eukaryota; kingdom Metazoa; phylum Arthropoda; class Insecta; order Diptera; family Calliphoridae; genus Phormia; species Phormia regina. The sequence goes on along the minus strand of MINK01174247.1, from coordinate 6,141 downwards.
ATTATTATTATTATTATTATTATTAATATTTATATTTATATTTTTTAGCTGTTTTCACTAAATTACGATTTAATTTAGTTTTAATTAAATTTTTTTTTCTATTATTTAATTGTTAAATGTAAGTTTGGTATTTTAAAAATTTCGTAATAATTTTCTTGATTAGGTAATTTTAAGTGCTAAAGTATAAATCTTGGATTAATTAGTTATTAGTTACTGTCATCAATTAATTGTTTGTAATAAATTTCTTCAATTAAATTCTTAAATTCTTTTAGTTTGGGATTTGCCGAACACGTTATTCTATTTAATTTTGAATTATGACTTGCATAATCACGAGAATTTATTTATGTAGTAATTTTGTAAATAAAACGATTCCCAGCCTCTCCCGGAGACTCGATTTCGGTCTCTGGGATTCCTCCAATATTAAAAGGATTTATTTTTCTCTTCAAATTTTCCACTTTCCTATACAATTATAAATTGCTATATATTATCTCCTAAGATCTTAAATACTTCTCAAAGAGATCTTACCTTTCAATGACAAAATATAAAATTCAATTTAAAATTTTGAGAGAAGTTTAATCCCCAAGATTTTTCTTATTTGAATTATTAAAATTTCAAATGTTCTCTCAAAATTCCAGTTTTATATTAAATATATATTTATGTGTTTTTTGTTCACAATTTTTTTTTTAAATAAAGTTTCAAATATTTTTTCTTTATTTGAAGTATATTTCGAAACACAAGCCTCACAAAAGATTTATACAATGATAGTATTTCTTGAAGTTCTCACATAATGAACGAACGATTAAATTATGCTAATAATGATCTCCTTATTAGCATAATTTAATCGGTAGTATTTTAAGTTGATTAACTGAAAGTTTCTAGATGGTCTCTGACTTGACTTCATCACGTATTAAGCCTAATATGAATGATATACTCAGCATTAAATGGCGATTTTTTTAGTGTTGGTAGTTTTATTAGAGCAAGTTTATTCTCATACGTGGGTAAAACATAAGAATTCCATACAAGGCCTCGTAGGCAAAATATTAAAAATTGCTTTGTGTAAGAATTCAATAGAATTCGTATTTATATTATAAGAAGGATCTCATATAATCGATCCATATTCCAAAATTGGTCGGACTAGATATACATGAATTGTTCAGTAACATAAGCATACAAATTTAGTCAAGGAAGATCAAGAAAGTTTTAAAACTTATTTTTAGCTCCATTAAGTTAATTTTAGAGCAGTATGATAAATATGTGATGTCATATTGGAGTAAGTGTGGTTGAGTAAAATCATTAAGTGATTGAAAAATTTTAACATCGTCAGCATACATTAAAATATTTTAATGATGAATAGCGGAAGGAAGATCATTTGTGAATAAATTAAACAAGACGGGACCAAGGAGACTGTGTTGAGGAACTCCAGACCTAACAGGGATAGATTTAGATATGGCAGATTCAAACTTCACTTCCTGGGTTCTATCCGGTAGATAGGAAGACAGCCACTTGATTGAGGAATCGTTAAATCCCATGATTGATAACTTATAGAGTAAAATGTAGTGCTTTATCTTATCAAAGGCTTTGCTAAAATCTATATAAATTACATCAGTTTGCATTTGTTTTGCAAAGCCATCATTAACAATTGTGGTAAGTTCATGAATATTAGTTATTATAGAGCAGGATTTACGGAAACCGTGTTGATATGGCGTTAATATTGAAGAAATTTGATGAAACAGACTATCAGTGAGAATTTTTTCGAGTAGTTTGGGAATTGAACTAAATTTAGGAATTCCTTTATAGTTCGAGACATCAAGTTTACTTCCACTTTTAAATAGTGGGATTATAAAAGATGATTTCCAAATCGGTGGTAAATAACCCTTTTCAACTTATTTTTTTAAGATAATCGTAAGCGGGTACCAATTCATGAATAAAATTTTAAAAAAACATCATTAAAATTATTTAACGATAATATGGAATTCCAATCAGTATTAGATAATAAGTTATTAAGTTTTAGATAATTTGTTGAGAAGCTACACGCTTTATTTGTTTTTGGTCAGAAATCTGTTTTATTATATGCATAATTAAATTATACATTCTTCTGGATGAAGATCGTGGATGATTAACATATATAAGATCCAAAAGACTTATATACATTGTTGATTTGAAACAATCCTAAGCCTGACAAATCAATAGGAAATTCATTTGTTTTCGTTGAGATTTTTTCCACAATACGTTATGAATATTGAAATCGCCTAGATTTATAAATATTTCCTGGGGCTTAGATAGTAAAGTACTCAGAATCTCTTTTTTTAAAGATGATAAAGCAATTAAATCATCTAGTTGAGATAATTTATTGATGAAGTATCTACCCATTTATCATTTAAAGCATGAATTTACCTCTTATCCTATAAATAAGCAAAATTCAGCAGGTATTTTTATTTCTTTTTTAAACAAATTAAAATAAAAAATATTTAATTTTCAAATTATATAACGAATACAAATTTTAAGCAAAACTCTTAAAACCTCAAAGATTATTTCCACTTAAAATACAACATTTCCACCATTTTTAACCATAAGTCGAGTACATTTATTATATGAAAGGAAAAAAAAATATTTTTTTCATTTATTTTAATTAAATTTATGACCATTTGCTAAAATAAATAAAATAGCATAGACAGGAAAAAGGAAATACGAGTAGAAAATCCAGGTTTACTTAGACAAAGTAAAGTAAAATAAAAATACTAAAATAACATTTTGTACTAAAATTTAGTAAATTGTTGTTAAGAGGAGCAAAACATAAAACAATATCTTTGTAATATAAACTGACTGCACTTGTACCAAGTTTAAACTAAAAGAATACTTTTTAAAATAAAACCTTTTTTATGGACAAAGAATTCCATAAAAATAAATGGATTTAAATAAATATTATTTTATTAAATATTATATTATTAAATATTATGAAAATTAAAATTAAGATTTAAATTAATTAAAGAAAGAAAATATTATAAAATAGATACTATGTTGATATTTCTGTTTGGATTACTTCCCTTTATCTTAAAGAAAAACTTGTTCATGATATTTTCCTTTCTTTTTTTTTTGTTCTTTCTCTTAATAGATGACACTTGAGTTGGTTGTTACCTAATTCCAAATATTGTGTACTTGTATACGTGCAAAATGCATACTTCAATATTCATCTCTAGATGTTTTGTTTTCCGTCGCTAAAGTATATGATGATGATGATGGTCCTGAATCTGCTTCTATTAAAGACAAAAAAGAAATAAAAGATGAAGGAGTACCAATGTAGGAACAACATACATATAAAGTGTAAGAGTACACGATAGTAATAATTTCCAATTATCATTTTGTACCAGTTTGCTTAAAAGCTTTTTAACAACATGGTTAATTGAATTTCGGAGGCCAGTAAGTCAAAAGATGAACGCATTTCTGTGTATTTGTTATTATTTTTTCTTTCTTTTTCAAAGTTGAGAAAAATTTTGAGGACAATTTTAAGGGAAGACTTTAATTCGATATAAGAGAGATATGTATGTATGTATGTGTGTAGATGTATATGGAATATGTAGTAGTGTGCTATGTTTATATAAATTTTGCATTTATAAATGTGAATAATTATACTTGTTAGTAGTCAGTTTAAGTTGGGCATTTAAAATTAATTTTATTATAAGATTTTTAAAATGCGAGTTAAAACAGTCTTTTAGAAAAAAAGGATTTTTTAAAGAAATAGCAGAGTTTTGATGTTAATCAAAAAATCAGATTACGTAATATTGTCAAACTAAACTCAATTGTAATGTGTATTTTTTAACCTTTAGTTTTCTAATAAATAAATTTATTCAAATTGGTACAAAGGGTATAGACATGTATGAATGTAAAACACGTATTTTTTCAAAATTCATAAATAAAACTCTTGGTTAATTAATGAGAATACTTTTTAGTTTAGAATTATTCATTTAAAAAAATTAAATAAAATTTACGTACAGATAGACTTGACACAAAATTACCTTATCATTTCAACAACTTACAGGCATCAAAGCTAAAGACAAAGAAAACTTTTATATAAAAATAAACTTCTTTAACATTATGTCATTGTACAGGAAAATTATTTTAAATTTTAAAAGGAAAGTATATTAAGTACAGAAAACTTTTAGCCAACCATGGAATCTGTAGAAATTACTAAAAGTGTACACGCGTTTACATTTCTTTTAATTTAAAAAAAAAACTTTGTTGAAGCATATAATTGCAAATTATTTAATAAAAATTGTATTCAAGATTTTTTATGCCTGCTTAAGCAGATGAAAATACCAAGAAAGTTTAAACTTATTGCTGCTGAAGCTATTAAAAAGTAAAAAAAGCACAGAATTAAAGTTAGTTTTATAAACATTTTTTGATTTAATAAAAACTTTAAGATTTTATTTGTCAATGTGGTTTCTTTTTTAATGCATTTCCTGGAAACATTTATGTAATTTGTGAGCCATCGGAAGCAATGAGAGCTTTTCCAAAGTTGGCCATCGTCTATTAAATAGTCCTAGTCATATTAAATAGTCCTTATTAATCTCTATATCTCTGCATCTATTTTAGTTTATTTTTTTGTATCCACCATCAAAAAGATGGGGGGTATTTTAGCAAAATCCGTAAGTAAACTACAAAGTTATGGGCAAAATATTAGAAGCACCCTGTGCTGCTAAATCTGTTTTTTGCTGATATCTCTAAAACCATATAGAACAACGAAATTTTGTACTCAAAGTTTGAGGGTTAATATTAACTCGAAAACCGAAAATGGGCGGGGCCGCCGACTTTACCGCCCGTCTCCCGTTTATGCAAAGGGTGTCCATTGTAGCTTCAATATATAGTTTTCTGCTGATATCTCTTAAACAAAATCATATACGATAACGAAATTTTGTACGGATAGTTCAAGTGTCGTTATAACCTCGGAAACCAAAAATGAGCGTGGTCTGCCCACTTTACCGCCATCACCCATATAGGGAAAACACTAGAAACACAAGGTGTTCTTTGAAGCTTTATTTCATAGTTTTCTGTTGCTGGATAAACTTTACACTTCGAAGCCAAAAACCACACACCTCCCATATAATGTTAAAGGAAATTTTGTACATATAATTCAAGGTCCTTGGGTATGTTCCTCCCACTTTACCGCTCACCTCCACTATGGATTGAATCTTACAAAGACAGGGTGTATGTTATATCTTTAGTTTTCTGTCGATATCGATCAAATAAATGTATGTATGATAACGAAATTTTGTACGTATAGTTTGAAGGTCGATATAAACTTGGAAAAAAAATAGGCTTGGTCCGCACACTTTACGGCCCACCTTCCATATAATGTAAAATTTGAAAATCTTGATGGTGGGTAAAATAGATTCGGCCGAGCTGAATATAACATTCGAACTTGTTCACTATTTAATAGAGTCCGACCCAATATTCGGTTTCGGATTAGGCCAAAAAAATCGTTTAGGCCAATATTCGGTTTTCGGCCTAATTTTAGTCAAATACCGAAACCGAAACTTTTTAAATAAATAATTTGGCAGATATTTGAGAAATATTTAAGAAAAGTGTTCCCTTAAAAAAGAAGATAAAGATGTGGAAAGAAGGTGAAATAGCACTTACTTCATGATGGAACGTCTAATAGAACAAAAGTCTAATAGAACAAAAGTCGAATAAAGATTTATAATTCGATGGAAAAAGAAAATATTCAAATATTAACTCAGACAAAATGGGAGTTATTAAATAGCATGGTGGTAGTTTTAGAAAGCTTTTACGAGGCGACGGTAGATTTGTCTAAAGATATAAAAATCAAAAATGGATGAAGGTGGTGATGCCGAAAATTTGAAAAATCTTCTGAAAAATTCTCTAAACAAAAGATTTTCAATTCATTAAAACATAAGTACATAAATAAATATTTGAAAGAGACACAGCTTCAAAAGGAAAAGAACGAAGCACCTGAAAAAACATGACTCTATGTTTTTTGTCGAAACGCTCCCAAATGATATATCTTTTAAAAAAGAGTTATTTTTGTATATTCGTGAGCCTTTAAAACTAAGAAAATCCAACATATATGAATATTGGTATTCAAGTCCTTACGAAAATTTAAAAATGGTTGCTGTGAAATATCTC
>MINK01174246.1:0-11827 GCA_001735545.1 Phormia regina | reverse complement strand
ATCTTCTGATTTTATATATCCGAATTCAAAGAACTTCGCTACATTTATTGCCTATTACAAGACTTGTTCAAATTACAACGCCATATTTTTTTGCTTATAACTTCTAAACTATACATTTTAAAATTCTAATTTTTATATCATTTAATAGAAACAGATTTTTACTTTAAAACTACGCGTATAAAATTTATTTATTTCTAAAGTTCGAAGGTAAAAATCTTTAATATAATGATCAGAGCTGAAAATCTCTCGAAAATCTGAAACTCTATTCAATAATTTGTTGACTCTTTTCATGTAGAAGTTGTGAAGCAAAAAAAATAAAAATTTTTTATGTTAAAATTTTAAATATTTAAAAAAAAATAATTAATTTTTTTAATTAAATTTTAAATACAAAATTTAACTTTTGATTTATATTTTGTTACATATGTAACTTCTAAACTAAAGGAGTGTTCAAATTAAAATTTTGAAAGGGTATGAACAAGAGTTGTATTAACATTAAGCAGTTTTTTAAGAACTTCTAATATATAGTTCTTGGAGACATACAGGTTTACATACATACAAGTCTAATTTTGACCTTTGAACATTCGAACTAAATCAACTTACCATATATAATTTTTAAAGCAATATAGTTTAGAAGTTATAAGTAATTAGATTTAATTTTTATTATTAACAAAATGAGACTTGTTTAATTTTGTATTGAAATTTAATAAATATAATCAAATAAAACTGAAATTAGAATCAAATTTAATTAAGATTTTATTTTTCATTTAAATTTTTAATTCATTCAATCATCTATATTTAATATTTTAATTGGAAATTTTTTTATTTTTATTTTGGTGAGAAGCGCAAATTTAAACAAGTTTTTAATTGAATGAATTATTTACGAACATATTTCGTGATTTATTTTACTTTTTGCTTTTTTCTGTGTATATAACTTTATTTCGAATGCTTATTTCCTTATTTTAATTCCAAAAAATAGAAATTAATTATTAAATTTTTGTAAGACTTGGCAACTCTATTATTAGAATGAACAATAATTTCGTCTCATTCTCACACATTTCAATATTTAAACCACGCCTTTACAACCATTGCAACAAAAATAAAAAAATAAAAACAAACAAATTTACAAAGAGGGATGTTTGATTTCGCACAATGGTACAAACAATGAGCAATTTTCATGTGTGTTACATACAGCATTTTTGTAACTACTACCTACAGTGCATAAGGAAATCTTAATAATAATTTAACATTATGTTACGTATGTACGTGGCATCCATTTCATGATGATGGAGGATTAATCTACCCTTAAGTGTCACATCCCCAATGTTGTATCCATTTATTTATTGGTGTTTCGTGATGTCATTAATTTAGACAATAAAATTAAGAGAAACTGTTGCAAATAAAACTGAAATGGTTCCCATCATAAGTAAAAACTCATAAAATATTTGAATTTTCATTTCGTCTACTCAGTTCATATAGTAAATACATGAATAATTTACTTACATGTTTTCCCATTTACTATACATACATGGTGGAACAAACATACATATGTAAATAAGGGCAAAAAACATAAGTCTATGTTCATGTTTAAAATTAAAAATTGCAAAAATTCTATTTTCAGCAATATCTAAAAATTAATAATAATAATAATAGTAATATACTAACATTTACATGAACATATGCCCTTTGTGCGCTTTTTGAAAGTTGGTTTATATGAGAGATATTACAAATTATAATCGAACTTTTTATGGGATATTTTCAAAAGAAACATTTAAATGGGTGCTATGGACAATTATGAATCTTGTTGAAATTTGATAAAAAGATTGACACTTATATAAAACTTCTTTAAGGCGTAGGCTTTGTCCATGCCAAAATAATTATTTGTGCTAATTTTCATCAAGATACAAGCACAAAAAAAACATAATTACAACGTGATCACCACAATTATTCATATTATTATATAGCAGTTTTTCATTAATTTCAATAATACCGTGTTGATGATAGCAACGTTTATGATTGTGTTTAATCATTTAATGATTGCCCACAAGCAAAAATTCAATATGGTTCGCTGAATTATAATATTTTTGTATGAAATCATATATATTAAAAATTCAAATATTAAGTTTATTCTACACTTTATTTGTTAATTCTACAACCATTAAGTTACTTTTATATTTTTTTTAATTCTATAACCATTAAGCAAATATTTTTATTTGATTTAAAGTCATATTTTGTTTTGCTTATGACTATAATTTGATTTCACATAACTATTGTATTTTTATCGTTAATCATATTTATTTATTTTAACTATTGAATACATATTTTTGTGTATAAGTGCTGTAGTTTGTTAGCAGGCAAATGCAATAGTTGTGTGCAATAAGTGGAATGAATATTTGTGAAAATAAAAAGCATATAAGTACAAGGATAATAGAATTAAATTTTCAATTGGCATAGAAACTTTCGTGGTAGATCGAAGGGTTTGAAAAAAAATATTTCCTTTAAAGAAGTTATAAGAGACGAAGCAGTTTGAATCCGGAAGCAGTAAGATGGCTGCTTTCCAAAGCATCGAACGACATCAATTCCCTACAACAAATTATAAAAATGTGTGATTTAGAAAAGTGTTCAATTTCTTTATATTTTAATATTTATAATAAATGTTAAAAACGGATAGCAGTTGGTTAAAAAGTTTACTGACATCTATGCAATGCCTATATTATATTAACCCAGTCGCATTATATTGTTATAGAAATTTTATATAATAAATTTTAAAAATGTAAAAATTAAATTATGTTCTCAGTTGAAATAATGAATTCTAAATCAAAATGTTCGACTGATCGAAAAATTTCATCTCATCTTTGAAGTAGTTCAAGCTGAAGTATTGATTTGGGTCCGTTCCATATAAACGCATGTATTTTACTACAGCTGTCAGTCGCAGTTGAAGCGAAAGTATTCTATGTAGTTGATCCTTCAAAATTGGAGATAAAAAATTAAAACTATTATATTTTGAAAACCGGTATTTTTAAAAATACTTTAGCATAACTTTTCTCCATATGGATATACAATTTCAAGTTGGAGTCTTTTTTAGTTTAGGTGTTATGGATATAAATAAAATTCAATTATAGTGTATTTTTAAAAACAAACACACTTCTATATAGTCAGCTACAATAGATCAAAAGTTCATAGGTCATAGAATTTATAAGAAATAAACAATTATATCTCTGAAAACAATATTTTTAAAATCCTAAAAAATTTAAATTTAAGGTAAAATTTAAATATGTGCTCATAAAATAATAATTTCAAAATAATTTTTGTAAATATTTTAAATTTAACATCTAATACCTAAACCAATAGAAGCTCCAACTAGAAATTTGGCAAAAATATAGAGAAGAGTTTCATTATCAATAAATATATTTTTTAAGAATTTTAAAATACAATTTTTTGAGATATTAAGCTTTTAAATTTATATTATCAATTTTGACCCATGAACTTTCAAAGTATATAAATGTTTTACTTGTCCTTTTAGAGTCAATGTGTTTTTATATTAAATGAAATAAAAATAAGTATTGAGCAATGAATATTTGGAAGTTATGAGCAATAAAGTGTGATTACTTTTGGAAAAAAATCAAACGTTTTTTGATTTTTGAAACGTCATATTTTTGGACCAGGGGATTCGTAATATGTGTAATGAATTTCGAAGATATCAAATCCGTAATGTCTCTTTTTTTTCAGTTTTGATATCGAATCACTCAAATGTAATTTTAAATTTACTAAATATTTTCAGAGCTAATAGAAGGTATTGTTTAAAATATATTTTTATTTGGAATATTTTTAAAATAGATACATAGAAAATTCAATAAATATATTCCAATAAAAATAATATAGGTCCTTATATACTAATACAACTATAATTTAAATACAATTATTATATATGTATGTACTTACAAGTTTGATAGAATCCCAACTGATTAAAATTAAAAACACATTGTGATGTTAGCTTCCGCTTTAAATAGCATTTAAATTGTTAACGTTTTTTATTTATTTAACTGTTAGCATTGCCAGCAAACTATTTTGGTCATTATGAAGAATTTTTCATATCAGATATTTAACACAAAATAATAATTTAGTTATTTCTTTATTGCAGCAATTTCATTCTGCATAAATTAACACAAAAATATTTTAAACACTTTATGCCAACAATCACCGACATTCACGTATCAAAATTATGGCCACATTAAATTATTAAAACAACAAACCGAGGAAATGAGGAATTTACACACTAACGATTCACCTACTTGTTCCTTAATGAATGTCTATTAAAATTATTATTATGTTTATTAAATACATACAATTAAATGGAATAAACAACAACATTTAACTACTGTCTGAAAATCATTAAATGAAAGTGTTATCGACAATATAATAACAAATTATAGAAATGTTTTATTTTGTCACAACTTTCACAGTCAAATTAAAACGATTTATGACGGAGTAATGGATACAATAGCACTTATTATAAAAAAGAACTTAATAAATATTGTATAATTTTTAGTTTAAGTAGTAACTAAATTTTTATTTATACTCGTATTTTTATTTTAATTAGAATCACTTTTTTTAACATACAATTCACTTATTTTTATATTTTAACACTTAATATTTATTTCTTATTATGTAGTTTTTTTTTTATTGTATTGCGTTTGTAAAATAAAAACGTTCGTTGTCGGAAAACGCACGGATTATGAATGAAGTGTGACTTTTCATTTGGGTGTGAATTGCTATTAGATTCTTGGAACTGATTCACTCAGTCTGTCATACTAACTATGACGTTGTTGTTTATTTGTTCTTATTTTAGTTGTCGCAATTTTGTATGGAATCTTCTTTGGATACTAGTAACGTGTACAACAGATAGCAAGACCGACACCACCATGTCCGAGGTTTTAGCACCACCGAGACAAAAATATTTGCTGAGTTGCGCCAAATGTCAAAAACAAAAACAGTAACTATAAAAAGCTACGACTGAAACCGTTTTAATCTTACATAACAAAATGAAATAGAAACAGTAAATAGATGTAACAAACGAACAGATATAAATGTTTAGCTTTGCGCATGTATGTTTGTATTTGAATGTACCTTATTATACACTCAGAGTAAAATTATAGTAAAACTTGCTTATTATTAATAGAAAATAAAATTGAAAAAAAGATTCGACTGGGCCCTTCATCATGGAATAAGATTTGGTTTTATACAAAGAACAACAACAAAAGCAACATTGTTAATCATTATATTGCTGATGTTGCCAACTAAACTACTTGACTATACAAAAAAACAACAACAATTCTTAATATGAATGTATTTGTGTTTATTTATATTATTATTTTTTTTTTACTTTTTGGCCCATAATTCGTTTGTTTATGAACGAATTTTGTTGATTCAAAAATCCAACATTTTTATAAAAATATTTATGATCAACCTGTTTAAAAGCGAAATCCGTAGCTGATATATGAACTTAAAAAGTCTAAAACTGCGTTTTGGCCAATATCTCAGATACGAATGGAACGACTTTTTGCAAAAAATAAAAGCTAAGTTATTTATTAACCGATTTATTAATTTTTTTCAGCGTTTTTCTAAGGTATATTTCCTACAATTTGATGTATAAAACATATATAAGTGGGGCTTCCTAAAAACTGATTTCAACAGACAGATGGACATCTTTACATCGATTTCCCTATCAATAAAGTTCCAGAATATATATACTTTTGGGGTCTTAGATGAATATTGTAGAATTTAGAAACTGAACGACAAACTTATTTATACCCTTTACACCTGGAGAAAGGTATAAAAATAAGTTTAAAAGGAAGCATTTTTGCAAAAGGGGTATTAAATTTCTTCTAATCGCTTTAGTAATTTGTTACAGTCATCTAAGGACTTTTATGGAATATAAATCCTTTATATATCACTATTGAATCACTCTGTTCATTTCCCAGAATCACAAACCGGAGAAAGGTCCTTGCTTTACACGCTATGTATATATGACCTTCCACTTGTGGTTTTGTGGTTTAAAGGTTTCAATACAAACGTATTGTAATCATAGATAACCCTCATTATTAACAAAGTTAGTGACAACCTTCTTGTTATAACGATTTGCTCTCGCCGCACCATTATATATATAAATACGATTCAGCGAAATTCTAAAATCCGCTTATTTTTGCTTAAATTCATCCCTGAGGAAAACTTCCGATTCAGCTGTTGCTAAGTTGAGAACGGGTCGCTCCGGAGCGTAATCCAATTATCACGATCGAAACTCTAGTAATTGTATAGGTTTCCATATGAATAGATGTCAAAATCGAATTTCCTTTTATAGACTTTTAGTTTTATTTTTTTAGAGGATATAAGGATCAGACTTTTTAAAAGTGTATAAAATCAAAATTTTTATTAATGTACGGGAAATTTTAATAAAATTAACAAATAATAAAACTGTTAAACTTAGACCAATTTTTAATGCCCACCATCTTTATTTTTGTCTACCGATTTTATATGGATCTTTTAACTACTTATACTTGATATTGGCTGAAAAATATAAACTGAAGTTACGAAACATCTTTGTCTAGTTTTTGAGCGCATAACTTTTTTCCCTATAAATAGGTTTTGCCAATCTTTAATACCAAAATGAATTTCTGTCGAATATAAATTTGATACTGACATTTGTATGAGATTTATGTCGTTAAAGTGATTTCCGGAAAATGGATTCATATGCCAGCTATGTCTTTTATTTAAAGCTATTTATTATCGTTTAACTTTTTTTCGGCTTGACATTTGTATGGGGGCTAGGTGAAAAAATAGACCGATCATAACCAATTTCAAAAGGCTTTGTTATTATTCTAAAATAATTATTTGTGCCAAATTTCATCAATATATCCTCAAAATTGTGATATGACCTTGTTGACAAAGTTTACATGGACGAACAGCCAGACGGGCATCGTTTAATCGATTTATAAAGTGATTTTGAGTGAAACGATACAAACGTATAACACTGCAATCACATATGGTGGTGTAGTGTATTAGGATTTCGTAAATATTAAAATTTGTTACCAATTTTTAAATAAAATAAAATTAAACAAAATAAAATTGTGTCTATTTTTATTTATACATATCGGTGTACACACAAAAACCCTTATGGTTTTTCCAAAAACTTTTCCCGAGAGCGAAAAAAATATTATAATTTATTGTAAGGGTGTTTTCGCCATGGCCTCTACAATTTTCCACTTTTAAAAATATGGTTAAAACTTTCTTAAACTGCTGGCCTAAAAGGGGTTTTTGTTGCATCCTTATGAAATCTGGTTATATACCTGATTTTATAAGGACGATTTATATACCATGTTTCTATAAAAATAAATTATGGAAATGGAAAAAAATATTTCATGATATGGATTCATATGCCCGCTATGCCCATTTCAATGCAGAACTTAATACTATTTTTGGAAGGAAATATTTTATATCCATGACTGAAGATCAATATTAAATTTTCTTCCCATTTTAAACGCATCGTTAGAAAGGCCTTCTTGCAAAATTTTTCTCTCTAATGAATACAGTCTCTAAAACACAAATATTTTTTGAGTGTAAATAAACCAAGTCGGGTATTTTATATGCTCACATACATATACACGTCGTTGGATACTTTGTCAGGTTTATTGATGGTTATATATATTTTGTTCTTATTTTTTGTTGCTTTTCATTTTGTTATTTTTTTGTATTATAAATCTAAACATTACATACACAAGCATAGTTGTATATTATACGTACGTATATAAAAAAAATTACGATACCAATCACACGCACAAATATCTTTGTGTGTGTTTAATACGCACACACGCATCTAATAAAACTTTATGACTTTAACAGGATGTTCCACTTCTTGTTCTTCTTCTCTGCGTTCTTTGACAGTTGTTTTCGGTTCTGTTTCCTTTTATCTACTTGTGTTTGATTGTATGTGGGGGGTAAAATGCTCCAGTTATAAATTATGTGCGTTTATGTTTTGATGTACATACATACGTATAGATGTGTGTGTGTGTATTGCAATCAATTTATTTACTTTCTCTGTAATTATTGCAATAAATAATCGATTTTATATCATATTTTCATTTTTAATATTTACTAACATTTTGTAGATGGATTTAAAGCAAAGTGAAGTGATTGAGTGAAATCAGTCGCGGATCCGCGGGGAGGAAAAAAAGGAAATTTCCCTCCCCAAAATGGAAATTAAGCACTAAATGATAAAACTTAAGGAATAAGATAAGAAAATCTTTATATTTTCCTCCCCCAAAAGCATGAGCTGGATCCGCACCTGGTGAAATATATATGTTTTTTTTTTGTTTTTCTTAATTATTGTAAACAAGCGCATGCGTATTATTTCAAATGAGACGTTTACATATAAGTCGAATACACTGATAAAAATATTAACTACTTAGATAATTTTAAAATATGCAAATATTAATTGTTTATGCAAACATATTAAAATAAAAATACTTACATTAATATTTTATATATAAATTTTTGTTAACGAACTTTAAACTCATAATTAAAAATCAACAATTTACTTTAAATTATTTAAATATAATATTTACAGTGTATTTAACATCATATAAACATACGTGTATTATTAACTTTGGGGAAAATATTTATTTTTATTTGTAACCTGCGCAATGAAAACTTTATCGATCAAATAAAATAAAAGGAAAATAATATTGAGAATATCAACCACCAATAGTTAATCAGAATACAATGTTGCATTGACCATTCACATTTTAATGGTTTATAAAAATAAAGATTATACGATTTTTTTATTAAAACCTTAAAAATACACAGTAGCAAAATCAAATTATATTTTTAAGTAAATATATAGTGAGCAGTAATTTAAATAAAAAATTTCATAAAACACTAAGTTATATATTAATATCAATGTCAGTGATATTGGTTACAAAAGTCGGCATCCGCAGATAATCAAATAAAATAGTAAAAGCTAATTCGCATTTTCATACAAATTAAGAAAGAAAATACATCTTATTATAATGTAAAATAGATGAATATTTTAACAATTTAAAGCAAATATAACAACTAGAAAAAATAGAAAAAAATCTTTTTAAATATAAATGTAGATACACAGGAAAAAGTCACCAATTAACAAATATATATGAAAATAATTCATTCAATTAAAATTTTTCAAATTTGCATATCTCACTAAAATGATTATCACCCCTATCGTGAATACTTTTTCCCTCGAAATGTTTGGCCTTTCCCTAAATTTACAATCGTTAAAAATTTCTCCGTGAATGATTTCATGCTAAAATAAATTTCTCCTTATCGTGAATGATTTTTTTACTGCGAGTTTTTACGTTTTTCCCGTTAATTTATTCACTTTATTTTTGCTGGGGAACAGAATAAAAGACTTTTGAAAACAGAACCAAAACATGTAAGTATGTAAAAAAGTTGATTGTAAAATTCCGATTTCATAATCTCTGGCTACACCTTTCAGATAACCACCCTCTAAAAAGAACCGTAAACCAAATGATTTTTTGTAGATGGCATTTTTGAGTACGTCCAAAATATATAAAAAAAAGTATTTTTTAACCAGTAATGTTATATAAATCTAATACAGAGAATAATTCAAAAGTCTTGTTTTTTATCGAATAAAGCTACTTACAAAGTTTCGGGTAACTCCAGGAGGTTAGATGCGTCCCGCAAACCTTACTTTCCTTCTCTTGCAACAAAATTATTGTTCCAACTCTAAATATTTTTAAAACTTTAAATTGTTTCTGTTTAATTTTATTTGTTTTCACTAAGAATTGATAGCGTGAAAATTTTTCACGGAATATTAACGATAGCATTTTTCCCTTCAAGGGAAATAAAAATTTCTCCGGAACAAAAATTCCACTTATTGTTCACGATAGGAGTGCATATCAATTACTAAAAACTGTAAAAGCTAAACAAAAAAAAAATATTTCCAATTAATAAATTAATTAAATCAATCAAGTAGATGATTGAATGAATTAAAAATGTGTATAAGAAATAAAATCATACTCAAATCAATTTTTTATTTTATTTTTACTTGAATTTATTTACTATATTTTGATAAAAATTGAAACAAAAGACAGTCGTTTTTTAACATGAGTGATAAGAAATGTGTTAATATTGCATAATTTTTTAAGAATTTTAAAAATATAGTTTTCGTAGATATAATAGTTTAATTTTTGTTTGTTATATTTTGACCTTTGAAATCTTGAACTAAGTTAAATGAATATATATAATTTTATATTTTTGAACTGGAAAGAGACTAGATCCATGTCTCTAGACTAGATCCAATAATGGTCAATACTTGTATTAGATTTCATTGAAATCAGAGATCCGACTTTTGTCCGTTTTGATATGGAATACTAACTTTTAAACAGTATAATAATAAACCATCATATGAACGAAAAAGTACCACAAAGTTCCCTAATGGATTTGCATTCACTTAGGACCACATTTTAATTTCATGTTTCTATGTTCTTAATTATAGAAAACTCAAAGAGTACCATTAGAAGAACAAAAATGTGGAACAAACACCTCTCTTATGGATTCTTATTAATTTAAGACCGCATTCTCTTTAATTTTATGTCTCTATGTTAAATATTATAGAAAATTCAAAAAGTACCATTAAAAAATCGAAAGAGTACCACAAAGTCCGCTAATGTTTCTAAATTAAGAATTATAGAAAATTCAAAAAGTACTATCAAAAGAACAAAAAAATATCTCGAAATCTTCTCTTATAGATTCACATTCACTTAGAACCACATATCTTTAATTGCATGTTCCTAGGTTCATAATGGTAGAGAATTCAAATTATTTAAAGAACATAAAAGTACCACAAAGCCCCCCCAATTGTAAATTCTTTCCAACATTGTACCATGCGTATTTAATTTTATGTTTTTTCTTATGTTAAATATAACAAAAATACAAAAAGTTCCAATAAAAGAAGAAAAAAGTACCACAAAGTCCATCATCTTGAATTCTTACCCACAGGAGTATGTTTCTTTAAGTACCACAATTTCCACTCTTAATTATTATCTACATAAGACCACATTTTTTAATTTCATGTTACTATGTTCAGCGTAATTTAAAATTCATTATTAAGTTTGAATAAAATAATCATTTCCCTCCTTTACCCCCTTTTTCACCCAGTTTTTACCCTTGTTAGCCCCTAAAAATTCGAAAATTCTAGTGGATCTATATAGATACACTGAACCAAAAAGGTTCATAAATACAATGAAAAGGTTAATTGTTACAATGAATTTGTGCACAAATTTCATTGAAACAATGTATTACCATACATTAATAATAAAATTTAATGTAAAAGTTCATTGATAAAATTCAATGGACGCGTTCATTAAATAAAATAGATAATTGCAAACAGTACATTGATTTCAATGAAAATAATTGCTTTGTATTTTGGGTTTTTATTTTATATTAAATTAAATGATTTAATTGTACTATATTGACTCAATATAATCAATAGGAAATTATTATATTCTTGATGTAGATGCCATAATTATGAAACATCATGGTGATCACCAGTTGCAGTATTGATCAGTCTGTAATAAAATTTTATATAGAATAAAGTTAAAATATTTTAATTATTTATGAATATTTCTCCTCTTGGTTTTTTAATTCACGAGAATTAAAAAGAGGTTCGAAAAACCTCTCTGCGAGCTGCTCAGCTTCTTAATTGTTTTATTTACACGAATATAAGTTAAATATATAATTTTAAAAACTATTTAAAACCATTGACATTATTATACTT
>MINK01174245.1:10756-21558 GCA_001735545.1 Phormia regina | reverse complement strand
GAGTACATTAAAAATTAAGCAAATAAACGAAAATTTTAACTAAAATCTTAGAATTTTTTTTTTTTTTTATAAATTATTTAATTTAACAAAAATGAGTACTTTAAAAATTAATGTTATAAATGATGGTGCTAGTGAAAATTGTAAGTTTATTTTTATATATAAAAATAAAATGAATAACAAACAATAAATGTTTATTAATTAAAAGTTTTAATTAAATCTTTAAAAACAAAAATATATAACAAAATCGATAAATTGCGAAAAAAAATTCCAACAATTAAAAGAAGTTTCCATTAAAAATAATTTAATAAATAATAATTAAATATGTGTATCCCATATTTAGTAATATAAAATGATGTATTTAAGAAAAAAATTCCTATAAATCACGTTTTTAGTTGCTGCGTTAAAATGAATAAAATGAATAAATGAATCAAAAAATAGTTTACAACAAAACTAAACGACAATTGTGTTACAATTTAATTGAAATCCTCAATCAATATGCTGATGTATTCGTATAAAATAGATTGAATTGTTTATGTGAAAATTTATTTAACATAAATTGTTGTATTGTGGCAATTTGCAAAACCAATATTCAATATGAGTATTTATTTATTTTACCAAAAAGACAACAAATAAATAATAAAAAGAAAAAAATGTTTATAAAATATAATCAAAAATAAATAAAGACTATATTGAGCATACAAGTTCAATACACGCCTTCAAAAAAAAAAAAGTGTTCATGTTCATGATGTTACCCTACAATATAAATCACAATTTTAGTTAACAAAACCTATAATGGACACTATATTCAAATCATAATAATCTGGTTTTGAGTAAAGTTATAAATAATATTGAATTTATTTAATTATACACTTGATTAATTGCTTTTTAAAATTGATTTATCACTTTTCAAGTAAGCCTGTTAAGTTCAAAAAAAAAAAATCCATAATCTAAAAATATAGTTTGCACTATGACTCTTAAATTTTCCCGTTTTATAAAGAAATAAAATCATAAGAGTGTTAAAAATAACCTCAATCTAGTAATACCATCTCATCATTAATAGTACCTAAGTTAAAATACAATAAAAATACTCATTCTTGGCGATTTTGTTTTCTTATCCCAAAATATTCTCTATTTGTATACATTCACGTGCTGCTAAGAATTTTTGCCTTGATATTGATAATTCATATAGTCAACCGAAAAAAATGTGCTTTTTTTTAACTAAGAGTACCCCTATTTGAAATTGAATGGGTTTTCTTGTTTGATATTTTATTTAATTGATAAACATTTTTTTACGTATATTCACAATTTCTTCTGCAAAGACAAAAGGCGTCACAAATTGTTAATTAATAGCAAAAACAAAAAATATACATATATACAAAAACAAAAAGAAAAAAAAACAAAATTATAAACAAAACATAAAAATCACCCTGGCAACTAGTGTTTTTATATTTGTTTGGTACATAAATTTTTGTAAATAAAAAACGTCTCCAATAAGCGTTTAAGAAAATGACAACCATAGCTAAAATTGTTAAAGTAAGAACTACTTACATACAAATATATTTTAAAAATATATGTACATACATACATATATACACATATATACAGTGCTGTGCAGAACATAAGCAACAAAATTACGGTTATCGAAATTTTGAATTATTTTTTGAAAACTAGTTTTGTAACATTGTTATCACATATGGGTATTAATCAATGTTGGATACCGAAACGAATAACAGTATCGGTAACGGTATCGGTATTCAATTTATTTTTATTTCGGTAACGGTATCGATAGTGGTATATTAAATTATATCGTTAACGGTATACCTGTACCGAAACTAATATACCCGTAAATAGCGTTATTATTAAAGAAAATTGAAATAAAAAAACCTTAAGAAGTGATTTTTCAAATAACTTTTACTTGAATATCGCAAAAACTTATTAAATTACTTATTTGTATATTTTATTTAATAAATATGCGCTTAAAATTTTTAACTCGACTCGACTTTTTAAAGACAATTTGGTTAAAAGTTTACACAAAAGTTTTCTAATATAGGCAAACATCTTTCAATTAATTTTGCTACAACAATAAAGTACCAGTTAGGTCTCTAACTCTCCTTTACCAAAGCGACGTGCCAAAATTCTAATATAATTCAAAGTCTGAAGTCGCTCAGGAGAATATTTTCCACACTTTTCGATTTTCCGGTATAGCAGCCACAAATTTTCGACTTTCAAGATTGCCAGGTTAAATATTTTCATTATCTTTAATAACATTAGTGAAATAACTGAGAATCGAATAAGATATAAATCATTCCTTAACAGATTTAAATAGGATTAAATCTGTTAATTTTATTAAAATTATTTTCGAAAAATGTTAACGATTATATGGTCTGATATGATTTTCACTTAACTTTCTAAATGCTTTTTTCTCAAAAAAGATAAATTCCTGATGTTATCCATACAAATGTCAAATGTACATATATATTATATTACAGGGGCTGAAAAACTTCAGAAATCGTACCGAAAAATTTTTCTGTACAACATTTTGAAATTTTTTGAGCTCAAATTTAAAGTTATTTACCTTTATAATACACCCATATCATAAAAGTACTTTTTAAGAAAGCAGATTTAAATATATCAAAAATCACAGAAATTTCATCATACACAGAAAAATATCTTGTTTAATGTTTTTGAATGAAATAAAATGCTAAATGTATTTTAAAACCTTTGAAGGATTGAATAAATGTAGACTTTTTTAACCATGTGGTCTTATTCCCAGACGCAAAACTCTGTGGAAGATGTTTTCTAAGACATATAGTCAATAACTTCAACTGAAGACAATACTTAGAAAATAAATTAAGACGTTATTCGCATTGAAACTGCTAAATTTAACAAAATATTAAAATGTTGCTATTGTTGTGCACACACTTATTTGAAGATTATAGTGTTTTATTCCAGTTTTTGTAAATAGCCAAAGTAAAATTCTTTTAATATGTATATTATTTCATACAAATATTTTTGTTGTAAACCAAATATTTAAAAAAATAGTATTATTTTAAGGTTTATCATAATTTTGTTGCTTTTGTTCTGCTCATTACTGTATATAAATAAATATGTAAATTAACCGCTAATTTCAAAACAGGTATAAGTAAATTATTTTGAGAAATTATTGTTTTGTTAGTGTGTTCATTTTAAAACAGATATAAATAAACACAAGACACTTTTTGGCGTTAAGTTAAAAATAATCACTAGGGGACGGATTTTCATTCAAAGTCATGTTAGTTTAAATCATAGCACTCAGGGGCAGAGAGTGAATATCGACAAAAAAACATAAAAAATTTAAATAAATAGATAAAACGCAACACTAAGATCTTAAGAAAATAATTTCAGTTTTATACAGATCGACCAATCGATTTGTATATCCTCTCTTTGTACCTATCAATGGTTACTATTTAAAATATATGTATGAGTCACACCATTTTTATGAGAAATGGCAAAATCCATATTTTGTTATATTTCACTTAATACATACTGATTGCACATTTTAATGTAAAACGAGATCGGGGATATATTCAACTATGTCGAGTCTTTTATAGCCTTTAAAATTTTCGCCTTAAAGTTATTCCTTTTAGTATTCTATATGTTATTTTCCCAATTGTTAACAATTTTACAAAAACAAATAATATTAATTTAAATTTTTGATCTACTTATTACCAAGGACAGAAAATAATAATTATTCTTGAAATTAAAAAAAAATCAGATACAAGAAACAACCGGATCAAAGTGTTAAATGTTATAATTAGAACAGGTACTATCAAAATTTGGAATGATTTTAATTTTTTTTGTTCAGGGTTTAAAAAAATCAAAATACGTTTTGCCCGATATTTCAGTTATTATATTATATTACAAAAACAAAGTCCCTAGTGTAAACAAAAGCATCAAAATCTCGATTTATGGAACGATCTTGTTGAATAAAAAAACTTTCGAAAGGATTTCCAATCGTTTTGTTCATATACCATTTATTGGTGAGTTTCATAAACGCCATTTCAACCGACACAATTACATTTTTAGTTTTTGAATGCTATAATAAAAAGCAAATCATTTCAACTGAGACTTACAATTCCAAAAAAAATCTGATTTAATTGAATTATTTATACATTTTATTAACGTATATGTTCTTGACTCACATTTTATAAAATAAATGCATTGAAATCCGTCACCTAATAATTAAATTTATTTATATCAATTTTTATTTATAAACATGTTGAATTTGTTTGTACTTTTTCTTTTGCACTATGTCTTGTAAGATGAATTTTAATGTGACACTTTAGAAAAAAAAATGTAAAATACCCAAAACAAATATAATAAATGGTTGGCTTTGACACAGAAACTTAGAGTAATAATAAAAATAAATAATTTTTAGCTTGGAACCACTTGGAATTGAAGATTAATAAAAAATTACATATTGTTTATTTGCCATAAAGTCATAACTCATTCTTTTCACATAGTTTGATAAATATCAAACTATATTAAGATTTTGTATACATATTTTAAACAAGTGTGCAAAAGGCAAAGTTTGGGGACTATAATTAGACAGCAGCAGAATGGATAATTATATTTTGAGCCACTACACACTTCATCAGCATTCATGGAGCTTTCGGTTTCGTTGAAATCTAAACATGTCTTTATGGTTTAAAAACAAAGCCTATTGCAATTAGTTAGTATCGGCTTCGCACAATAATTTGCGAAACCTTTCTTTCATTCTTTATTTTCCCTCGTAACTTTTATTCTAAAATAAGTTCAAAATGACAATTTCAAACTGAAGGTATAAGTTTATGTAAGAAAAGAAACAACCCAAATGTTGATATTTTTTTCTGAAGTAATGAGTACTTACTTCATTACTTTTTTCTTTTGAAAGAATCCAAATGCTTTTAAAACCTACAAATATGAGCTTGATATAAGGAGTGCGATAAAAAAAATCTTAACACACGTTTAGCCTCATAACTTTTTTCTAAAGCAAAATTTAATTTTTTTTGATCTAGTTATCTTTACAAATATATCAGTTATTTTATTTTATGAGTGACGAAAAGGATGTCACAAAGAATTAAATGTCTGCTGTCAAACTGTTTAAAAATTATTATTAAACAGTATCAGAAGAATTCGACCATTGATATAAAAGAACGTATGAAATGACTGATTTTTTGTAGCTTCCTGATCAAAATTTTTATATTTATGATACTCGAGGATATGTTAAGATAAGTTTAGAACCGAGAAACTGTCGAAATTTCCTAAAGATTTCTAGATTTTTCAAGATTTATGGAGTTGCGGCAAAAGAAGCAAGTTATTTGTTACAATGGGCTCTATAAATAGCGAAAATGCATCAAAGAATGTTTGCAAAAAAATAATTTTCCTTTCATAATATGAGCCCAAGTAATATGTTACTACCGAACAACGCTCTGGAGTGCTACTAAAGCAATTACATAGTTTTTGTGCCAAGAGGGATCAATTCTCGAAATTATCTGTAGCTAAGGCTAGTGAAGAGATATTGTGAAAAGAGAATTGTAGAGGACCAAAGAGGTGTTTCAAAAGATTGAATATTTAAAACGAGATTAACAGACTGTTCCGAATAATTGTCTGATGACTATCATATCTTAAATGAAAGGTTTGCCTGAAAAGGTCTACAAGTTCATAAATAGTGGTTAGAATAATAAAAATTATATTTTTCTATGATCTGTTGTATATTATCAATTAAAGCAAAAAAATCAAAAGTCTGTGATCAATCGTTTCCAAGTCTTTAAATTGTATGTATGTTAAGATTTTTTCGATCGCACTCCTTACTCTCAGTATTAATGTCAACATTTGGCACAAAGTTTTTAGTTCTTCATTTTCTAATTTTTTTTAATTTTTTTATTCAATCACATAGGTTTTTTTTCGGACCCGCATTTAGAAAATCTTGGTATTGGCTAACAGATATAGTCGGACTTGATTCGCTATACTTTTCTAAGTGATAATTAATTGTTACTGTTTAAACGTCATGTTCGAACATAGTTATTAAAACATGATATTAACAGGTGTAGATAGTCTCTAACAATTAATTATTATAAATAATAATCTTAAAGATTTTATTAGAATTTATCATGCAATAATAACATTATTAACATTTTTCATTTTTATTATTCTTTATTTCAGTACTTCCAAATAACAAATCTCAAGATCCTAATCACATAACAAATGGAAAATTGAAAGAGGATGCAATACCATTTTCAGAGGCATTAGAGAAAACAAGTAAGAACATTGTCTCACGTTAAATCAAATAAACAAAATATATAGAAATATCATAATATAAGAAATGAATTATCATTTTTAGTTTAATATACGAATACCTTAATAATTAACTAATGATTTTTCTTTAATTTTTAGAATTTGGTTTATTCAATTACTTTGTTATAATCACCTCTGGTGTTGTATTGGCCAATGTATTGTTGGAAACATCAGCGGTGGCATTCTATATGCCAGTCGCTCATTGTGATTTGCAGCTAAACAATTATCGCAAGGGTCTATTAAGCGCTATCGGTTATGTGGGCATGATTGTAAGTTCACATTTATGGGGATTTTTAGCCGATACTAAAGGTCGTAGGCGTGTTATAAAGCCGACATTATGTTTCGGTTTTGTGGTGACAGTGTTTTCGAGTTTTGCTACAAATTATTGGATAATGCTGTTTTTAAGATTTGTTAACGGTATATTGTAAGTATATTAAGGGTATTCACAGTATTTAAATGTGAAGTGTTAATGTTAATTAGTTTTTACTAATCGTCTTCGCGTAATATGAAATATTTAACATTAACACTAACATCATGTTCCTGTTAAATGTAGATCGTTCAATTTGATATTAATATTAATTATTTTGATGTTTAAACATAGTTCTTCTAACATTTGCTTTAACGATGTTTAAACATCGAAAAAATGAACATTAACATCAAATTGAACGATCAACGTTACGTGAAGACGACTAGTTAAGGTTGTGAGTTTTTTAAGAAAGGGAGATTTAACTAAGATAGAATTAATAAATTATTTTAGAATCGTTTTAAAATAATTTATATTAATTAAAGTTTTCTCACAAGTAGAATAGTTTTTTTAAGCCATTTTGAATCAGTTTTAGTATTGAGTATACAACAAAAACATAAAAAAGAATTGGTAATAACATATAGTTACGCAGGTAGTTACTTTTTAATGACAACAATATACCGTCTACATTACATAGAAGTAGTTTAGTAAATATTTATTTATAACCCCATATGTATTTACTTATTTATGACCAGAGTTTTTTATAGCGGTTTTTTATTCAATTTTAAATTTGATTAATTATAAGTTAACTTTTTAACTTATACTGACTTCATTAGTATTTTAAAATCAATAAGTAATTTAAAAAGAAAATGTTCCTCTCAAGTCAAGAAGTAAGTAGTTGTTTCTAATGTCATTATCGTGTTAAAATAATGTATTAGCTTGTTACCTCATTACCTAGCAGAATAAGGAGTGCGATCGAAAAAAATCGTAACATACATAAAATTCAAAACTTTGGAAACAGTTGATAAAAGAATTTGCATTGTTTTTTGTTTAATATATAATATACTGGAGATTATAGAAAAATATAATTGTAATTCTTTTTTTTCATTATTGATGAACTTGCTGACCTTTTCCGGTAACAATTTCATTTGAGATTTGGTGATTATTTCTGCCACTCTTTTGAAACAGTCTGTCTATCTACTTTTAAAATTTTCAATATTTTGGAACACCTCTTAGATCCTCTTTAATCCTCTTGACACAAATGTTCAATATCTCTTCACTGGTCTTAGCTCCAGATAATTTAAAGAATTGACCTCTCTTGGTACAAAAAGTATGTAATTGTTTTGGTACCACTGCAGAGTGTTCTTAAGTAGTAACATGATGCTAAATCGGGCAAAAAATATGTGCTCTCTTATGAAAGGAAAAATATTTTTTTGCAAACATTCTTTGTTGTATTTTTCGGTACTTATTGAGCCCACTGTAACAAATAATTTGCTTTTTTTGCCGCAAATGCATAAACTTTTAAAACCAAGAGTTGTTTTGGAAATTTCGACAGTTTCTCGGTCCTAAACTTATCGTAACATATCATCGAATATCATCAACATAAAAATTTTGATCAGGGAGCTACAAAAAATCTGTAGTACATACGTTTCGTCAAGCATTTTACAACATGAGAATTTTTGCATGAAATTTGATTTTAATTTTCGTATCCTATTATTGGCTACATATTTTTTGCAGCATTCCAGTATTGAACATTTTGGACTTTATATGTTTTCAACTCTGCACTAGCATTAACTTTTCGCACCTGAGTACTGAGTTAATAAGGATGCTTTTAAAAGCCACGTGTTTGGAATTCTTTTCAATATGCTTTCAATTTTCGTGCACCTCAAAATATCATGTGGACCTTTTTTCTCCCCGAATAATGTTCCCTATCAATGGTCGAATTGGAAATAGTTTGACAGCTGACATTTAATTTATTGCCAAATTATTTGTAGGACCAATTTGGATTTTTTTGAAATTGTTCTTTCCCGTCATTAATTTTGATCAAACTCACCACAAATCAACATGGTTGTCATAAAAAATAAAAACTGACATATTTTTTAAAGATAACTAGATCAACAGAAATTTTATATATTTCCTCGGAAAAAAGTTAGTTAAAAGTTATGATCGCACTCCTTATAATATTTCTAGGGAATTCTAAAACTCGATAAACTTATTAAATTAAATCTAGCACAAGATCTTAAAAAATATATTACTATTTTAACAGTACTGTGAATGTCCTTATAAAATATTATTATTATTATTATTATTATTATTATTGTTATTATTATTATTATAATTATTATTTGTGTTTTTTAAAAATTTAATACTTAAAATATTAAAATTTTTAATTAATTATTTCACAATTTCTTTCAGTGTTTCTGGCGCTTCGGCAACCATCTACGCATACTTGGGAGAATTCCATATTGATCGTACACGATCAAGAGCCATGATGATCTCATCGTTTATATTTGCTTTGGGCGCTATGTTAATGCCCTTCCTATCGTTCATGGTTATTAATCAAGATTGGCGTTTACCATTGCCATTTTTAGGCATTACCTATAAGCCTTGGCGTTTATTTGTTATAGTTTGTGGTCTACCTGGATTCTTAGCAGGTCTTTCAATGTTTTTCTTGCCCGAAAGTCCAAAATTTTTACTATCCATAAATAAAGAGGAAGAAACCATTGCAGTATTACAAAAAATTTATAAAATGAATGGTGGCAAAGAAGATTTACAGGTAAATTTATGAAATATATTCATAATGATTTAATGTAAAATTAATTAATCAATTTTTTTTAATCAGATTTCCCACATTATCCCCGAAGATGATTGTGATGAAGTGTCGACAATTCAAAATAAAAATATGAACTTTTTCCTTAAACTTTTATTGACCATGTGGAATCAGACTGTACCACTATTTCGTCGTAAATATTTGCGTATTACTTTAATAGTGTGTACAGCACAATTTTGGTTGTATGTTATAACAAATGGTCTGTACATGTGGTTCCCATATATCATAAATGCAATGGGAGAGTTTATGAGAAATAATCCAGATGGCAATGAAAAATTATGTCAAATTGTTTATGCCAAACATGACAATCTAACAGAGGGAGTAAGTCCAGAAATGTAACAATATAAAGCAAAAAATATTTACAATTTAAATTCTTTTCATACAGATCGCCGACTGTCCCGATAAATTGGAACCCACTACCTATATGTATTCATTATTAATGGAAGTATTGTATGCATCATCGTTTGCTGTGATAGGATTAGTTATTAATCGCCTAGGAAAAACCTTAATATTATGTAAGTATAGAATTTTAAGATTACAATAAAAATGTCCATTCATTAAATTGAATTTATATTTTCCTTCCAGTTATTTGCATCATATTTTTCAGTTCATGTGGTTTAGCAGCCGTTTTGATTCCCTACACTTCGGTGGCAGCTATCTTTTATGTTTTATTATTTTTAGTGGGTGTGTGTATAAATGTTTTGGGAGGTGCCACTGTTGAATTATATCCCACACAATTAAGGTTCGTAGTAAATAACTAATGAAACCATTAGAATTTTTTTCATTCTTAACTTTCTACTTTATATTACAGAGCTATGGCCATATGTGTTTCCTTAATGATGGGTCGCATTGGCAGCGTAGTAGGCACAAATATAGTGGGTGCATTTTTGGCCACTTACTGTGAGATGACATTTTATATTGCATGTTTTGCATTAATGTCATGTGCCATTCTTATACTATTTCTACCACGTCATATTCTTGGTGCGAAAGGCTCTCAGAAATCGAATGTCCAAGATACTTAATTTAACATGTGAACGATTATTTTTTTTACATGGTACTTAATTAGTGATATTTTGAAAAGAAAAGTTTTTTTTAATAACATGATCTTAGTTTTAAGTAGTAACCAAATTTTAGTATTTAATAAATTTTTGTAATAAATGAATTTTAATTGTGTATTATTATAAAACAAGTTAAAGGTATTAAATAAACAATTTTTATAAATTAATATGAACTCTATTGTTACCTCAACAAAACTCATACATAAGTGATCACAGATTTTCATTGTTTTTGCTCTAGGGGCTCTAGTTTCGCTATAAAATTAGATTTAAGATTTTCATAAAAAAATCGATTTTTAATGAGAAACATAAGTGATCACAGATGTTCATTGTTTTTGCTCTAGGGGCTCTAGTTTCG
>MINK01174244.1:0-12038 GCA_001735545.1 Phormia regina | reverse complement strand
TTTTTTTTTTCTGTCATCCGATGAAAAATATTGAAAATAATTTTCAACTTTTCTGATAAATATTTTTTATATTTATCAGAAAGGCTACATTTTTTATTTCGATAATGATGAGAATAAAATAAACTTTTGATGAAAATAAAAAAAATTATGATGGATTTTTATTACTTTTAGGACATTAAAGATTGTTTTTCGATAGAAATGTAAATAAAAAGGTCTCTGTTTTTAATATACCAATGGAAAATCAAATAATTTAAAAAAAAAAAAAAAAAAAAAACAAAAAAAAAAAAAATAGTTTTGTGTTGAAATTTATGAGTCCTAAGCATTCGTTCTAGTGAACTGATCCATTGCAGAACTAAACTACTTTGTTTATTTTTTAAATATTAAATATATTAAAGCTTATATAAGCTGAACTTATACCCTTATTCTATAACTCAAACGTTCGTTCTGTTAACGTTGGTAACATGAATTTTATTAATTTTGTATTCTGTAAGCACAATATTTTATTTAACAGAACGAAAGTCTGTAGTTAACATAAATACGTTATTATAACAGAAATTTACTATGTATATGCAATGTTAATAACGAATTTTCTTGTCAATTCCAACGATAGGTATTTTGAAAGTGATAAGTAATTTATTTTCCTATTTATTGCAAAATAGAGACAAATTTTAAAAGAATAGTGTTTAAATTTTATTCGCATGTAATATTTGTAGTATTTATGGGCGGATTCGCATGCAATTAATAAAAAAAAGTTTATTTTCACAGAAAATTTAATTTTTATAGGATTTTTTTTTTTTTTTTTTTGCAAAATAACTTTTTATAGAAAATTTTTGTTAATTTAGCTTTTTACAGAAAATGTTCAAGGAAAGTTTTTAAATTTTTTATTCTTTAAAGTAAATGTTGCAAAATTAATGAATACCAATTTTTTTCCTGGGTGATTTATATATGGGACCTATGGTCAATTATGGACTCAGCTCATTAAAATGTTTTCTTAATTTTATCATTAAGCCCTATATGAAATGAACTTGAAATAAAGTTCTGTCTTGACTAGAAGTTTGTGAAAAGCATCTGTACAACATTAATTTAAGCGCAATTTAAAGTTCATATTATTCAAACATGACACGACGTAATCAATGCAATATCAACATAGTTAGTTAATGTTACGTAACGAAGTTACAGAATACAAAATAGTTAACTGGTTATCGTTTTCGTTCTTTGGACTTTAACATAAACGAAGGAAAAGTTATAGAATAAGGCCATTAGTCATAAGTTTCTGAAAATTCACAAAACATGCAACTGAAATTGTTAAAAGTTATTTGACTATCATTCTTCTATAATTTTTCAGAAGACCAATTCGTGAAGGGTACTTCAAAATTCAAAGTAACTGATGATCTTTTGGAGAACAGAGGCCTACGCAATGGTTCCCCTGATGTATTAAATCGATCGTATCTAAAGTATTCATTTGATAAAGAAGCAACACCACTAACTTTTGAGAAAAAGGTGTGTATTTACTTACATTTGTTTGTTTATTTAGTAAGATTATAAGTATTTTGGACTATAAAATATCATAATACACCTTTATAGCAAATTTTATAGTAAAAGCTCCCATTGGTACGCTGTTTTTGTCCGCTATCGAGAGATGTCCATCTATGGGTTATGGTACATTATTTTGTTGATTGTAATGAATTAACTTAAAAATATACATATCCTTATTTCTACATACATACATACATACATATATGTATCAACTAAAATGCAAAAGGTCGTAACATTAACTTCATAAACAGAAGCCCTGAAATTTGTTCTATATAAGAAATATTTTATTTGTTTTGTCATTTATCAATTTTTGCATTAAGGGAACGTTTGAAAAATTTTATTTAACAACCTAATTTCCAAACAAAAAAACGAATGATAGTGTTGTCTTTTTGCTTCTGCGGCCAACGACGTTTTGCATTTCCATTTAGACATTAATTGCAATAAATTATGATTTTATGAAATGTATTTTATGGAATTTATGGCTACAGTTCGCTTCTCTCTGTTTTCATTCCATTTTTTTTAAATTACTTTATAAATTTGGTAATTTTTCGCTCGCGAAAAAAAAATTACCTCCTAACTGAAAAAAAAAAAATAAAGTTGTCATAGATCTTAAGTAGAACACAATTATGTTTTTATTTGAATGATTGAATGAATATTATTTCTAGTATGAAGAATTTTTAATCAAGTGCAAAATTCAAAATCAAATTTAAAAAATAGATTTTGCTCAGAACTATCAAAAAGTTAAAAAAAAAAACGAAAAATAAGAACAGATTAAAAATGTATGCAAACATAGACAAAATTGAAAATATGAAGCATCTTATTAAAAAATATTCGGTACATTTCCTGTACCGTTTATGATATTTGTCAGTCTACGAGAGATGTTCTCTTTTACAAGAGGTGTCCTCCTCTAAATGCCACTTAAACCATGGGACCTAAAAAAATGTCGGCATACCGTTGCTGTCCGCCCATGGGAGCTATCCGTAAAGGGTGCTTTTGCTTTAAATGTATACGTGTAGTATTAAAGCTTTAAAAAAAATCATCTTCTAGTCGGCCTATAAATGTTGAATTTTCATAGTTAGAGAAATTTCATAGTTAAAGTGGTCAAAACCTATGTGATTGGTGGCACATCAACATTTTTTACACCAAACCATTAATGTTAATATAAAATTTTCACCGCTTTTGGTGTGTGAACTTTTCTAATGATTTCGCCAAATATGACTTATTATGATGTTATAAGCAATCAAAGTATAAAATGATACATGAACTTGTTTTAAAAGCGCCCTCGTTTTTATATGGGCTTAACCTGTTAGCCCATATAAATCAATTAATTTTGCCACATATTTTTGCTATTTTAGTGAAGATGGACCCATGGAGGAATAATTTAACAAGGTGTATGCATAAAGGCAACAATTACAACAATAACATCCTCCAAAATTGGTCAACTCTGGTATGATTTTTTTTTTAAGAAATCACAAAAATTTTATTAATGATTTGATTGAAAAAAATGTGCACACAGATAGTCCTTATAATTCTCTAAAAAATACGCTTGCATGTGTGGGCTATCTCTTACTTTTAGAGGTATTTGCACCAATGTAAAATGTTGACCTATTTTTGGACATGTTTTTTAGATTTTTTTAACTTGACGGGCGCAATTTGTGTCATAAAATTTTTCTAAAATATTCTCTGGACTTTGTACAATGTGGTTTAGATAAAAAGTTATATTATTTTGAATTAGAAAATTTAAAAACAAACTGTGGTCTTTTGCGATTTTTTTTTTTTAAGGGTGGTAAAGGGGAAATTTCCCTCCCCAAAATGAAAATGCTTAATGATGAAGCTGCACTAAATCATACAGTTTAAAATTTTAATACTCAAATTGTGCCCGCCAAGTTAAACAAAAAAATGGGTCGAAATTTTACTTTGCTCCAAATATCTCTTGAAGTAGAAGTCTCACATATCTAAGTAGAAAATTATATGGACCATCTATGCGCAAGACTTTTTTTAATCTTATCATAAATGACATTTTGGCGATCCTCTGGCGTGCTAAGAATCTGTCCTCCTCTGTTTAAATTTCATTTAAATACACCTAGTAATTCTAAAGTTACAGAATTATTTCCACAAAATTTCGTTTTGTAAAATACATATATGTTTCAATTACTTTAATCTGACAACGAATAATCTACATTTTTGGGGATAAATATAGTATTCTCCTCCCAAGACTCCAAAAATTTCTTGTAATTTTTATTGTATTGTGGATTACAAATATGTATTTTTATTTTGCATACTCCCCGTTGAGAAATATCTACGCATTTCTGCTGTTTAGTGTAGGCCCAGCATACCGACGACAACAACATTTTCATACAAATCTCACTGTCGTTATGGAATACAATTTATTTTAATTTCAGAACGACATTTCCTATTCTCTTGAATTTTCTCTCACACACTCTCAATAGGAATTTTTAGTTTTTTGTTTTTTCGTAGACAAAAAACTGTAAAGTGTTGCATACACTTAAACATAAAATCGCAATTGAAGCTTTTAAAAAACATTGCTATATATATATATATATATATATATATATATATATATATATATATATATATATATACAATTTTTTATGTGCAATTTGATGCTAAAAAAATATAACAATGAAATTATATTTTTTTCCTAGTTTTAGTTTAGTTTTTTTTTAAATTGAAAGTTAACAACGCTGATTATCTCAAAGTTTGTATTGTTGTTTATTTATAAAATAAAATTTTGTTTCCTTTTATTGTTTAATGTATTATTTTAAATATATATTAACACTAGTAATACAATTGTTTCTTAAGCGTCCAATCGAGTATTATAATATATTTTATTTTTACTGACAGCCGCATTCTAAAAAATAATGTATGCTTGATAAAGATTTACTAATGTTTTCTTATGGAAATTTACATACAAAATGTTAGTAAACCTTTATCAGACATACATTATTTTTTTGTGAATAAGGCTGTGAATATCGATTAAAGTTTATAAAATCGGGAAGCTAAAAGTATACGTGTGTTTTTTATTTTAAATCATTTTTTTATTAATGCTCAGGTTATAAACAGAAAAGAATAGATTATTTCCTAAGGAAATATATCTGATATTTTTCTAAAATAATCTAATTAAAGTTTTTATTGTGTTTCGGTTCACTTATTTTTAAACTTGGTTGATGTGCTTTTAATGTCCATTTAATTTATAGAGCACATCTTTCTATTACAATTTCTTTGTTACCGCTTTTTTTTGTAGAGGGAAGCAGCGAGCACAGGCCAGAAAACTATGGATGCACTGTATTTTCTTATAAAATGATGATATTTGTTACAAATACACTCGTTCACATAAATTTTTATGTGATGATTATGAAGAATGAAGTTCTTTTTCCCGCTTACATCCCTCTAGAATCTACGACAAAGAACTCCTGGCTAGAAAGTTGAAAAACTTCAGACTGTACTAATTTTGAATAGTTTATTTAATGAAAGAGCACACTACATTATACACTAAACATAATTATGAAAAAAATAGACTGAATTACGTTCACGTTACTTTTTTTTACTAAAGTCTTAAAGTTTTTTTTCACTTTCACATTTATCATCTACATTCACCGAAAACTTCGTTAAAATATTTTTACTTACAAAGATTTTATTACAGATAAAATATTTATAGTTTCTCAAAAATGACATAAAGTGTCTAATTATTTTAAAGTGGATTACATCTCAACATTAATTTTTATTTGATTCAAAAGTATAGAAAATCACTATTAATCATTAGTTTCTCGTCAGTGGATAAACGAGTAATTTTATAGCTATTCAAAAATGACAAAAACCACTTCGGATCACCATGCACTTTTTTATAATTCAATAAAAAATATAAAAAAAAAATATTTTAAACAAAGAACAGCACTGAAAATATCACCGTTAAAAATGCTTCAAATGTTAAACTAAAATATCTAAATATTACCAAAAACAGAAGCAAAAATAACACACTTAGGGCTTTCACGATAGGATAGTTATCAGGTTATGTGATTTTGTAGTACTCTTAAAAACAACAAAATACACGGCTTTATTATTTCCCAGCACTATAAATGTACAGATAATTACATAATCTATAAACAAGGATATGGGTTGAGCAAACTTGGTTATTTTTTTGTAATGATTTGTAATGTTTTTAATATAACCACGTAATCAATAAACTGATAACTAGCCTATCATGAACACCTTACTGCTTTTCAAATTTGTCTATTTTAAAGTCCTAAATGGAAAATTTTAGAAACTAAACAAAAGCAGCACTCATTTTTTTTTTTATACAAATTCATCTCAAATAAAATAAAAAGCAAAAGCAGTCGGGCAGAATAGGCACACATAGAAATACAAAAATTTTCTAAAAGAGTATGATCATTAGAGAAGGAAGCCATATCGGCTTAATCAGTGGATAGCAGCTAAGCCTATGAGTTTTGTATGTATGAATCAAAATTGCAATCCCTATATATGCTATGCTAAATACAACTATCAGTTCACAATAGACCCCAAGTCCCATATAAGTAGAGTTGGGTTTAGCAGCTAAATTTTGTAAGAATTACATTTCACTTCTTTCAGCTCTTTTGTTTTTTACTGCAACAGAACAAATCAATTTATTCATTTGTAATCATAAGATTAAAATGATTGAACTTATACATATTTAATAAAACAATATACTTTATTAACAAATTTAAATTATTTTTTATTATATTAATATTAACAAATTAATATTAAGCAAGTTGTTAAATTATTAAATAGTCTGCACAAAATTAGTCAAAGTAAATAAATAACTTATTCGTGAGGCAACACTGGTAAGCATTACAAATGGCAACAGTGTAATATGCAATAGTAAAACAAAATGTCAAAACTG
This sequence comes from Phormia regina, assembly GCA_001735545.1. NCBI lineage: Eukaryota > Metazoa > Arthropoda > Insecta > Diptera > Calliphoridae > Phormia > Phormia regina. The sequence continues at coordinate 5,602 of MINK01174244.1, read as the reverse complement.
CTCTTTCAATGAAATCATTCATGACACAAAAGTGCAAAAAAAAAAAAAAAAAAAAAAAAGAAAACGAACAATTATGTATATGTGAAAGAAGAGAAACATGTACAGAAACAGGTTAGTACTGAGCTAAAAACGCTCAAAAATTAGAGGCTCATTTAGGTAATTTGAGTGAATCGTTCAATTGAACTTTTTTTTTTAATTTCACAGATTTTCTTAAAATTAGTCCCGCGAAGCCATTCGGATTATCTGCAGGATATAATAATATACGATAATTCTATAATAATACTGTTTTCATTGCGATTTTGTAAAGTATAATTTTAACAGTTTTTTCCTTTTATATATATTTTATTCATTCAATATGCTTGCAGTTATTTTATTAAGTATTGTTGGTAGTACAACATTTAGACAGCTTCTTCCATAATTGTTTCTAAATCGTTCCACTTGATATCTTCCTTTTGCTCGTCTTCTTGTATTGTATCTATGGTCGATTGGCACAAGGAATCTAGAGTCATTGAAAAATTCATTGATCATAGTGAAATTTAATATGCTTTTAACGTTTAACACATCTAACTTGATAGCTATATTATTTTTAGATGTATATCTGTTTGTATTTACGTAATTGTTGTTGATGTTAGTGCTGTTCCGTAGTGTGTTGTTATGGTTGATATTATGTACATATATGGTGTTGTTTGGAACTGTGTTGATGCTTATGTGTGTGTTAATGATGCTAATGTTTTCTCCGTGTGTGTAGCTGTTATGAATGTATAATGTGTGTTGGTGTTGTTAACGTGTGCGTTGTTGACATTTACGTTTAAATTGTTATTGAAATGCGTGTTGTTGTTGTGGGAGTGTGTGTAGTTGATGTTTGAGTTGTTGTGGGAGTGTGTGTTGTTATAGTTGTTTGGTATGCGTAGCTGAAGTTTGAGTTATTGATATTTACGTTTGAGTTATAGCCGAAGTGTGTGTTGTTGTAGTATCTATTGATGTTTACATATTCGTTATTGACGTGTAAATTATTATTGTTTATACTGTTGCTTACTTGGGCGTTATCGTTTTCGTATACGTTGCTGTTTCTTGCGTGTCTATATATCATATTGTACTGTATATGTTGATTGTGTTGTTGGTTTTTGAGTAAAATTTTTAGTAGTTGATTTTGTGTTTGTTGTAAGCTAGTACAGTAAAGTAAGCTTGTTTGAGAACTTCGAAAGGTGTGCAGTTGCTCAAGTGAAAAAGACTATATACTGTTTTTCTTAGTTGTTTTCGGAGATTTTGTATGTGTGTTAACCATTTAAAGCTATTATCTATATATACACCTAGGTATTTGAACGATTTCTATAAATGTATTGCATGTATCTATTACACAGGGGTTTGTTTTGTGTAAGCATTGTAGGGAATGAAATTTCAGTTTAATTTCATAATTTGGAAGATGAGGTGGTTTAATGTGCATCAGTTTGGTTTTTGATGCGTTGATCACAAGCCCATTGTCATGGCACCATTTTGCAATTATGTTCAATTCATTTTGCATAGTTCTGCTTGCTTCTTCAATGTTGTTGTTGCATACAATGATGGTTGTGTAATCGGCATATGCAAAGGCAGTGCTATTATTTAGAATATTGAGCTTGTCGTTGGCATATATAAGGTACAGGACAAGACCAAGTTTCGAACCTTGGGGTACACCATTATCACCAGATAAAGTTTCTTCGCTTAGACAATTACCAACTTTTACTCGATATATATGAAGTTCTAAGTAATTTTTGAACCACTGTAGGCAATTACCTCGTACTCCGTACCTTTCCAAAATATCTAATAGATTGCTGTGTGCTAGGGTATCAAAGGCTTTACTAAAATCAATAAATAAAGCTAGACAGTGTTTGTTTTCGCTGAGGTATTTATTTATATGATTTTCAAAGTTTCCTAAAAGCTTATTTATATTTTTTCCTTTCTGAAAACCGTATTGGCTAGGATTTATAATTTTGAACTTTTTTAGAAACTTGTTAAGCCTTCTAAGTATGATTTCCTCCAAAACCTTCTCAATAATTTGAAGTATTGCAATAGGTCTATAGTTGTTATAGTCGTTTTTCCTTCCGCTTTTATATATTGGTCTGATTATTGATGTTTTTAGTAAGTTTGGGATTGTTGCGCTGTTGATGCTTGAGTTTGTAAAGGAATTTATTACTGGAGTTAGGCGATTGGCATTTTATTTAATGTCTTTGGTCTATACCTGCACTTTTCTTCACGTTAATCGTTTTTAAAATATTAAAAATTTCTTCCTCTGTCGTAGGAGGAAGATAAATAGAGTTTGGTAGTGTTGGTTTCATATAATTTAAGGTTTTAATATTACATTTGTGAACGATCTTTTGCACGTTACTGTTAAAGTTGTACGCAAATTTGTTTGATATGTTCACAATGTTTACGGTTTTGAAATTTATAACTAATGTTCTATCAATATTATTACATTCCTTACCCGTAATTTCATTTATTATTTGCCACGTAACCCGAAAATTGTTTTTGTTTTCTATAAATTTGTTTTTATAATAAAAGTTCTTAGCATTATATAATTTTTTATTTAATAAATTTCTAAATTTTTTATATTCACATTCGAAATCTTTATTGTATTAGTTTTTTCTCCACTTGTTATAGAGTTTATCCCGTATATTACACGCTTTTAATAGATTTTCGTTTAACCACGGACTTATTAGTCTTTTTTTGTTATTTAATTTATTTGGTGTTTTTGATTTTTGATAAATGTTACTAAACTTTTCAAACATTTTATTAAAAAATTCATTAGTGTTTAAATTTTCTTCAATTCCAATTACACTCATTAATATATTTGTTTACTTTGTAATTGTTGATTCGAACACCCTGATTTAATGTTGTTTCCACACCTTGTTTTTTGTTTTCTTTTGTTTCGTATTCACAGAAAAACAAAGCGTAATGACCTGAGATACTTGTTCTCACTACTACAGCATGTGTTTTTATTATTGTTTTATCATTACGTACATAAATATGATTTATGCAAGAACTGATTTTCTTGTTTACATCTTCTCTTGTACTCTCTTTTATTAAACAATCGAATCCATTTGACGATAACATTTCTTTGTATTTTGTTGCTGTTATGTTTTGGTTGAGAATATCTATATTAATATCACCAATAACAATAACATCTTGTTTATTTTTTATATTATTTATTGCTTGGTCAAGTTCTGTTATAAACACTTTGATATTATTTTTGGGTGGACGGTAAATCGTAATAAGAGAAACGTTTTTTTTTCCTACATTTTTTCTTTTCTTTATTGTTGGTTCTATTATTTAAATTGCTGATTCACAGATTTAATTTTTTTGGCAAGAATATTTCCATTCTTAACCCAGATGAATTTCCAGTTTGTATCTTTGGCCTTTGCTTTTGAAAGCCAAAGAACTAGGACTTTTATGAATTACACAACTCTACATATAAGGAATTTGATGATTTAGAATATAATATAATCATAATATACATTCATAAAAATATATGAAATATAAACTCATACTTATATAACATTATTTATTTTAGGTTGACACAAGTGTATCTGTTCGCTCTAAATATTTGTCGGTGAAGGAAAGAACTAACGATGATTTTGAAGCATCCCATAGAGTAAATGCAACAAAGGCACGTCTACAGGATTTAGAGGAAGAAATGTCAAGTTTGGCAAAAAAACAAAATGAGCGTGAAAGACGAAACCACAATTTAAAAAAGATTTTGTCTTCATCATCTAACAATGAATGTTTTGAAAATTAAAAGTTTTAACACTTCTTAAGAAATCATAACAGAATGGGTGATCCATTTAGATTTGTTTAAATCTTAAATAAATCTCTTAAAATAGATTTGGATAAAGATATATTTATTATTACCCGGAATTTTTGCATACTCTAATTTATATTTTTAATAATTTCAATCAAATGTTGTTACGAACTTGCTATAGATGGTCAAACAACGCGTAACGAGTAACGTTGGCTTCCAAATCTTGAATCGTAGCTGCCTTATTGATGAAGACTTTTGACGTAACCTCAAAAAGTTGTGATAATCTATTCAGTTGAATATCATCCAATTCTTATATTGAAATTCTAACTTTCAAACAGTGTTGGCAACAAAGGTTGACGGTGCAGATTACAGAAATACTCCAAAGTTTGTCCCTCCAAATGTGTTCCCTACAGAGCAGTCGTGGCCAATATTTTAATGAAATTATTTTTGAAAAGATCATAACAAAAGTTTTGATATCGAAATCAATTTTAAGAGTATAATCTAAAATTAAAAAAGCTCTAAACGGATCACCCAATAAATTAATAAATTTTGTTATAATAAGTTTCTAATCTTGGTGAAGCAAATAGAACGGAAAATTCGACTTAAAAACCTAATTTAGATAAGTATGCATTTTGTATTCGTATGGATAAAATTATATCGAAATATTGCAATAATTGAATGTTATATTCGAACATTCCGTTCTTTTTGTTTTTTTCCTACGATTACAATATACATTTGAATTGTAATGATTTAACTTTAGTAAATAAAATCAGTACTAATATTAATTATTATGCAAAAAGAAATTTCCATTGATAATCTCTTGATAGGTAACTTGTTTGCTTTCTTAAGAGATGGTGTTCAAAAACAACACGTAAGGGATAAGAAATCTCTATAAATAAAATTACTAATTACAAATAAGGAACTATTGTCTCCGCAAAATTCTGTATTTTGATGTTTTAGTTTACACTTAATATGAATATCAGTCCACATTTGGCTCAAAGTCTAATAAAATACCACTGCCCTAATTATAATATACACAATGGTGTAGGGTATCATATGGTAGGGATTGACCGACTATATCTTTTTAAAGCTGCAACTAAAGTTTCATGTTTTTAACTATGGTAATGAATGTGATCTTTAAGGAATTGTTGTAATATGTGGCTATTTGGAAATAACCAAAAAGGAAATATTTTCCCTTTTGCTTTCGAAAGCGAATAGTAAAGAAATATTAAAAAAGACTGCGGGAGCCATTTTAGCTAGCTTCAATCGGGTTGGGGAGGTTCGTGTCTTTTTCAGCATTTAACCCAGTTCCACATAAAAAAAAATTATTAAAGAGTCCCTTTTAACCCACCCACTCCATGATTTTGCTGGCACACAAAGAATCAACAAAATCCCATAGAGAAAAGGTCAGCCTGACCTATTATACTATGAAAGAAAACCTTCTAAGGATTAGCAATTCATTATGAATAATGTTAATATTTATTCAAGCCATATAATAAGAATGGAAAAGATGAGAAAAATAATTTATAATTATAATTATAAAAAATTTTTAAATATTAATATTTTAAATTCAATAATAATAATTTTAATAATTTTAGTTTTTAAGTAGAAAGTATTGATTTTTAGATATTTTAATTTTAGATTTACATATATTTAAAGGTTTTATCATATTTAAATGTTAGGTAGTGTAAATATAAATATCTGTGATAATAAAATAAACAAGCAATAGGAACATATGAATAACTTCATGTAAGAACACAATAGTAATGAAAAAAAAAAAAAAAAAAAAAAGATGATAGAACCAAAGAAAATGAAACAGGTTCTCTT
>MINK01174243.1:1782-13053 GCA_001735545.1 Phormia regina | reverse complement strand
AAAAATTATTTCAATCTCTTACAAACTGTTCTAATATACATACATATTTACATTCATATGTAGAAATATGAATAAACATAGACAAACATATTCACATTTTTTGTTTGATTTATTTTGAGTAAATTAATTTGTATCAAATTGTAGACTATTTTATTTTTTACATAGTTAGTCTCTCACTATCTTTGGTTGGTTTTTGTGGTCTCTATCTTGTTTCCTACTAAATGCAGACGCTGTGATTACGCATTTGAGATTTCACAAAACAAAAAATTTTTTAAAAGAGTCAGTTAAATTTTTTTTGGGAGACCTCTTTGATAAGAATTGATGCTGGCTAGAATTAGTTTAAGATTACGACTGTGACGGGTGGACGTAAATACTTAAGAATAAAAAATAAAAAAAACTTTTCTATTTTTAAAATTTTAAGAAAATAATAGTCACCGCCAAAGATATCAATTTAAATAAATATAAAGTAAGTATTACATTTTGCAATAGTAAAAAATACAAAGTTTTTTTTATCAAAAAGAAAAAAATAAAAGTTATGTAAGAAAACAGTTAATTTACATAATCAACATGAATAAGAAAATAGTATTTACAAAATTATTTAGTTAATCCAATTTATGTTATTTGGGGACCTTAAGATTTTAAAAGCGAATTAATCTTAAGAGATTTGAAATATGAATTAATTAACAAAATTCTCAAGATTTTTATATTTGGTTTTCTTTTTCTATTAAATTAATCCCATTTGAAAGCAGGTTATTTAAAGAGTTTAAAATATATATATATATATATAACAAGAGTCCTATATCTCTTTAAACCCTGAATATTAATCATTATATAAAATTTCCTATTTTTCTCAACAATGTTATGAAGAATTCTCACTCAACTATTTTTTTGCAATAGAAATATTTTCTAAGTTTAGTATATTTGCGAGAAAAAACAAGAAAAATTTTTGGTTAAGTAATAATAAAATGATTTATGTCAAGGTTTTTATCGTTATCTTTAAAAAAAAAAAATATATATCTCCTGTTTTTGTAATTTAAAGTTATACTCATCTGGCTTTTGGAAAGGAAGACTAAAAACTAAATTTTTGTTATCACTGTTTAAAAAATTAAAAGTTATTTTTACATGAATCCTTGGCCATCTATTTTACCCTATATTATTTTCCTTAAACTGTAGAACCTTTGTTTTCTCACGTAGGTGGTGGGGTGAGGTATTTTGTAGAAGCCTGTTACAGTTTAATTGTATGTGCCCAATGAAGTTTCATTGTCCATATCCCAAGGATTACAAAAAGTCTATATATTCAAAGTTACCTCAGGATCTTCGGGTTGTTCACACTCGATATTCGACTCCATCGAATACGATGTCTTGTCCTGAAGGAGAGTAGCTTGAGAGTAGTTGATGTCGACAGATCAAGTGACTTTAATGGCTACGTCGGTTAATCATCACAACCGAAATTTCAATAAATAAAATCTTATTTCAATTTGTTTCAGATTAAAAACAATCTCTATACCCAACACTGAATGCCTATTTTTTTAACTTTTTGTTTCGAATATATAAGCACAGCAATTTGTCTTTTAGTTATTTTTGATAAACCAATACAAATCGTAAAAATCAACCAATTTAGGCCATAAAATTTCTTATTTATATGTAGATATGTTTATTCTTGTTTGGATAAAGCATAAAAAAAGAAATCAAATTTGATAACAATCTAAACTGAACCTATACGTAACCAAATATTGTAAGTTTATACTTTCAATATTTTCAAAATTTTGATTTAGTTGGCTGTGGTAAGAGGTTGCGAAAAGAACTGATTTTTTTTTAGGAATATAAATATAAAAAAAAAAAAATGACAAAATCAAAGGAAATTGTTAGTGAAATGTGTTTTTAAAAGGAAAAGGAAATTTAATAAAATTATCTATTCTTATCCTAGTTATCAACAAAAGAAGAACTTGACGAAGTGCTGCTAGAAGAAGACATGGCTTCGGCTAAAGAGAAAGGCATTAAGGTGGGCTGGTATTATGCTCCAGCATTTTTACTCTTTTGGTTTGTCTTATTCTTTGCTGTAGTATTGCCAATATTTTTGCATTTACCCGACGGATTAACAGTTGAAAATGAGAAACAAAATCCTGGACAATTTATAGCAGAAAGAGCGGAACGTATATTATTTGATTTTGATTTGATTGGACCCAAAGTAACGGGTAGTTATGCTAATGAAAATCTAACTGTACAATTATTACACGATGAAGTTGAAAAAATTCGCAGAGTTATGAATCATGATCTCTTTGAAATGGAGGTAGATGTACAAGTGGTATCGGGTGCATATATGCATTGGTCCATGGTGAATATGTATCAGGGTTTGCAAAATTTTGTGGTAAAATTAAGTAGTAAAAATTCAAAATCACAAAAATATCTCCTGATTAACAGTCATTTTGATTCAAAGCCAGGAAGTCCAGGTAAGAGATTCGTGTCAATTTTACAATATTGTTAGTTATATTTGAAATATATGATTGAAACTATCGTAGATAGAAAAAATATGAATAATTAAATTAAAATAATATTATTAATTTTTGAAAATAGGATCTGGTGATGATGGCGCCATGGTTGTAGTTATGTTGGAGATATTACGTGTATTGGCCACAAATCGTGAGACCTTTCAACACCCCATAGTATTTCTTTTTAATGGTGCTGAGGAAAATCCTTTACAAGCCTCTCATGGTTTTATTACTCAACATAAATGGGCAAAAAATTGCAAGTATGTTGAATGTTTAAAATCGATTTACATATACATACATAACATAAACAATATATTTCTTTATAGAGCTTTAATTAATTTAGATTCTGCTGGTAGTGGTCATCGAGAGATTTTGTTTCAATCTGGACCCAACCATCCATGGCTAATGAAGGTGAGTAAAAAAAATATCTGAATTGCTAATATAAAATGTCTATTACATATTACTAATATTACATTTTGTAAATTTCTTTATTTTAAATTTCCACTTTGTATTAAAATTGCGCTTATAATGTCCTAACTAACTAATTCGCGTTAATATTCATTTGAAATTAATTGCAATTTCCCCTATAAAACAGTTAGATTCTACAATGACCATAATGTTTTCCGTTTGAACTTTGAAACGCGGCAAATCTGTTTCTGTATGAAGTCCGTCTAGATTTACTAACGTCAATTGGATCTTTTTCTAATGGTCAGATAGCAAGTTATATTAACCAGTTTATTTAGTTAGTATTTAATTTGTTATGTTATTCAAGTACCTAATTAATTATGAATTAATTGATTTTAAATTATTATTATTATGAGTATATTACAGTCCACTTATCGCTAGTATATTGTTGTTAACAACAACAAAATTATTGTCATAAAATAATCAACCAACAAAAAAGTATTTCAAACCGTGTCCAGATATAAAAAATTCGATAAACGCACAATTGCTGTTAAATATTTATGAATTGTTCAACGAAGAAAAAAAAAACATTATCTACATAACCCAATCATAAAATGATAAGATTCCGATGATATGTATCTATTATCTACCCACATCTAGGTACAATCTATTTTGGTTTTGTTAGTTTAAGCATTTTTTTTTTTTTAATTTATTTTTGTTTCGAAAAAGAACAAGCCCACCTTTTGATAGGAATAAATAGAAATCTGCATTTGTTCAATATTTTACTGAAGTTTTCCTGAAATAATTTTGGGAATTAATTTCTCGAAATTGTTGTGTTTCCATTTGCAAAGATTATTTTTTGCATTTCTTTTCTTATTCTACTTAAGAGTAGTTGAAAACTGCAACAGTATTATATATTATATAAGTTTCTATAAAATTTTATCGTCCATGTTTTCTTCTAACATGGGGGTTATATTTTTACACACTTCTTGATACAAAACAAATTTATGTGATAAATTTTCGATAAAACTTTTATTTATTTATTGCCCAACTATGTGTGAAAGATAATATCACAAGTATTAACAAAGAGCTTCTTAATTTCTTCATGTTCCTATCATAATGAGGAGATTTCATAAAGAGATAAAGTATGGTTCGAAATTCTATTTGAAATTCTATATGTATTTATACAATTATAGTATAATATATAGGTTTGTATTGATTTCAAAATTAAGAAAAGCATTTTTTCTCATCATTCGAAATTAAAGAGGATGTTTATTTAAGATTCTATTGCATCTATAGCCATTAATGGATTCTGAGATCACATGTTGATGCAATTATTTTCGTGCATTTATCAATCGATAGCGTTCGTTGTATGAGATATCGTGTATTATTCTGATTTTCTCATGCTCTGTCCTACGATGTCGAACAACTTTGTTAATGATAGCTACATGTTACGGACAATGACTGTAACAATACTAAAAATCATTTCGAATATAAAAATATAAGAGTTGCTTTGAATAAAGACCTCCAATATTTAAAAAAAAAAATGTTTGCTGATATTATGATTTTTGTTCTCTTTTTAACAGTACTATAACAAACATGCCATCAGACACTATGCTACATCTGTGGGCGAAGAACTGTTTCAAGCCAATGTTATACCATCCGACACAGATTTTCGTATATTCCGCGATTTTGGTGCAGTACCTGGTAAGTATGCAAAACCATTTATCATATGAATAAAACAAAGTCTTTTATTTCTTAAAGGTTTGGATTTTGCGCATTTCTATAATGGTTATGTATATCATACCAAGTTTGATAAATACAATGTTATACCCAGAGGTACTCTACAAAATACTGGCGATAATATTTTAAGTCTGGCCAAAGCTTTGGCAAATGCCCCTGAAATGGAAGACCCTGAAGTATGTATGAATTAAAATATTTTAAACAAAAAATATTTGATTAGCCCCTTTAACTTTTTTAGAAATATTCGGAAGGTCATTCCGTATTTTATGATTTTCTGGGTCTCTTTTTTATTTATTATACCGAGACAACCGGTAAAATTATAAATACTGTTGTGTCTTTATGTGTGCTGATAGCAGTTGGTGTTTCATTGTGGCGTATGGCTGCCACTTCTTACATTTCCATTGGAAAGATACTAAAAACTTATGCTTTAATATTGATATTACATATAGTAGGATTAGTACTGGCTCTAGGTTTACCTATATTATTGGCTGTTATTTTAGATAGCGCAGATCGTTCAATGACATGGTTTACAAGCAAATGGTTGCTTTTTGGCTTATATGTGAGCCCAGCTCTATTTGGTTTAGCTTTACCAAGTGTCATGTATTTAAGTTTTAATCGAAATGTAAGTACCTATTAATTATCTCAAAATGTTTAATATCTTTTCGACAATTTAAATAATCATCTAAATCAAAAATTTGTCAAATTTATGGAAACAAATTTTTTAATGTAAAATTAAAAATGTTACATACGTTCCGTATTTTATTGTAGGATAAATTAAGGAAGGGTTTTAAAATTCAATTAATTCAACACGCACATGCTTTATTGTTGGGTGTTATTTGTATAATAGCGTCATTTTTGGGTTTGCGCAGCTCTTATCTTTTCATGATACCTTTATTTTTCTATGGTATGGCTTTAATTTTGAATCTTATTACAACCCTTCATAGACGGGGTAAGTTCTGAACATCCATTTATCATAAGTTTATCTATAGTTACAAATAAGATATTATTATTATTTCTTTTATTTATAGGCAATTTGTGGAGTATTTTGATAATTTTGGGTCAAATTTTACCTTTTCTTTATACTGCCTATCTTTTTTTAATATTACTTAGTACTTTGATGCCCATGATGGGACGTTTTGGTTCTAACACCAATCCAGATTTATTAATTAGTGCCATATGCGGTCTGGCTTGTATATTAAGCATGGGCTTTGTGGTAAATTATTTATTACTGGCTTAAAATAGAAGACGTCTTTTGAATTTGGTTTTGTAATTTTTTTTTAATCTCTTTTATTTTTTTTTAAACAGATGCCCATGTGGAATTTGTTCCGTCGTTCCAAAGTTCTTCTTTTATCATTTCTGTTGATAACATTTATTTTTGCCATGATTGCAATAACACCCGTGGGATTTCCTTATAGGCCCAAAACAAATGTTGGCAGAGTTAATTTTTTGGTAAATTATAAAACACATTTTTGATTGCTAATTAAATTATTATTTATATTTTTTATTTAGAATGTTCGTCGTGTATTTTATGAATACGATGGTTCGGTGAGTCGTAATGAATCCGGTTATTTCTTTGATTTCCAAGATCGACGTATGCATTATCCTATTGAAGAAGCAATCGATCTTAGTAATATGCAAACGGTGACTGATGATTGCGATGATTACATGATGTGTGGTTTGCCACTATTTAACCATCGTTGGTTTAAGGCACGCAAACAGGGTATATGGTTGCCTACTGAAGAACCAGCCGAAATACCTCCTACTCCGAAACTGACATTGTTAAGTAAAACTTTTGTAGATAACAATAATACAGCACGTTTTGAATTTGAATTAAGTGGTCCTCCACATATGAGCATATTTTTATTACCCAAGGAAGGAGTAACTGTAAAAGATTGGTCATTCCTTAAGGAATTGCTCGAAGAACCTCGAGAATATGAACCACCTTATCATATATATTTTGCCTATGGTAAATTATCAACACCTCTGAAATTCTATTTCGATTTAAAGGTAAAGAAACAAATAAAGGTAATAATAAAGAAAAAACTGAAATTAATAATTGTCTTCTTTCAGTTAACGAATAAAACCTTAGATAAACCGGTATTTGAATTGGGCATTTCGGGTCATTATGTCAGCACAGAATATCCTCGAGGTAAAAATGCCGAAGAGTTTGTTAAACAATTTCCTGACTATATTTTTGTTATGGAATGGCCTAGTTCTTATGAACGTTATATATTTTAAGTTGTGAAAAATAAAACTTGCCTTTTAATAATTTAGTATATTCGCTATTAATTTTAACATTTTAATCATTATACTTAAAATGTCTATTATTTATTTAATATATAAGTAAAAACTTTATAATATATATTTATTATATTTTTTTATAAAAACAATAACAGTTTTATTTAAAGTTTATATACTACCACTCATAAGTTTTTGTATGGAACGATCGAATTTTCTGTAAAGAACATAATTGTTTTTATTAATTTTTAATAAAAAAAAAAGTTAGTTAAAAAACTTACTTAGAGTTTAGAGGTTCACCGGGTAAGTAAAAGGGATTACAAACAGCATCGGTGTATAGCATGTGAAGATTACGAAACATCTGCGAAAGAAGCAAGAGAAAATTTAATATAAAGAAGTTATAAATATTATTTTGCAGATTTGTGTGAAATTTTTAAACATATTTAATATTAATATTAAATTTTACTGGAAACAATTTTTATTAGTTTTGATTTTAAATAAATGAACTTTGTGCAAATGAAACGATTATGATTGCTTGTATATTTAGTTTCCCGCAAGTAATATTAAAAATTATGCGTTTTCCTTTCGATTATAAATTTTATGTACATTTTCTTGTGTAATTTCAAAGAAACTTAATAAATTAATGGTTAAACAGTTACAAAATCACTAATGGATTTTTTAATAAAATACTTAATTTTGAAGATTGTGCATTATTCAAATGTGCGATATCTGATATGATGAAAACGCGTTTTACAAAGCAAAATTTGAATACGTTGGAGTAACTTTGTATAACTTCCGTTCTAACAGTTAAAGGATTTATATGCAATTAAAACAGCAAAGACTAACTAAAGCACAAACTTTAACTAAATATATACATATGTATTTAGCAAAATGTCATTAAATCATCCTTTTCATTTATTTAATCATTAACAGTAATATAATAAGCCTCCAAAGGCCAACTAAATTTATGTTACAAAGAAATATTTCTGAATAATTATATATAGAAAAAATTTTATAAATAATATTTACAATGAGATACAATAAATATAAAAAGTTAAAGCAAATTGATCCCAATTTTAGATTTTTATAGCTTGTTAAATTTTATTTACAAAACAAACTTTACTAACCCTTTTTTCACAAATTAGTATATTAAAAGTTATCAAAAACTACTAGGTATACAAATATGTGTTTATCACTTACCGCTCTAACCTCATTCTCTCTTAAAGCAATATTTCCCGAATCTATAACCAGTATAAATTTAATTTTTGTATTTGTTACAAATCCATAACTAAAAATAAAAACATTTGTATCAAAAAAGTTATACTTTTTATACTACGATCACCCCAACAACTAACATTTTGTGTGTCTCTGTCGCATACAATAATCCCAAATAAACCTCTTTGCTTTCCGGAGTTCCCTTGGCAACAGGTTGGCATTTTTCTTCAATAACATCGAGAGCAGCATGTACACGATATTGTAATTCCAACTCTTTGTCCATATCCGTAGTGGACAGATAAAGTGGGGCGTTCTTAAAAGGCATAAAATATTTTAATGTTTTATACTTTTAATTATGCTATAGAATTACATAAATTTACTTACATCTTTTCCAATAATGGAAATACAAACTGCCATTGTTATTTGTTTTCTTTTTTCCTTAATTCCTTTAGAAAAATTTATATTTTTTGGTGATTTTATTTGTAGTCTTCTTCTTATTAAAGTTTTGTTTACATTTGTATTTGCTATCAAAACAGTGCTGCCAATAAGTAAATAAAAAAAACTTTTTTTGCTAAAAAAATAACGGTATTACAAAAAACAACTCAACGTAGTTTTGAAACAAAAAAGTAATATATAAAAAGTGTTAAAAAGTTTATTTCGATTTTGAATTTATATAACGCACATTTCCTATAGCGCGCCGTCCACACACGCTTTTATGGTCATCGATAGGCGAATAATATCTTCACCGTCTCTACCTTAGTAAAATAAAAACTCCTATTCCTTAAACTTTTTTGGAAAGATTATGATTGTAAAATACTTGCTTTTAAAATGTCGTTATATTGAAATATATTTTTTATTAAAATATTTGAAATAATAAATGAGAACGAAAAATTTTACTAAACCGAATACAAATCAAACTGCAAGTAAAAAGTGGTCGGGAAATTGTTTTAAGAGATGCAAAAACCTTTCAAAAATTTCAAGATCTCAACATACAAAGTATTTAAGGTATTAATACCATAATACATTTAAAAATCTTTTTGGTATTAATAGAAAGTATTATAGTGTGAAACCCCCTCTAAAAATATTTTCAGCGAAGGCGGTGTTCGTTAATATACAGAGGAAAAAGTCTTTGACCTACTAAGATAAACCTTTATGAAGGAGGAAAAATATAATATAATAATGTGCTAGTAATTATGATTTTTTCCAAAACTAAAGCTATTTTTGAATGCATACACATTGTGAAAAATAATTGTATATACTGAGCCATTTCAAATCACTTAAAAATAAATAAAATGTATGGTTACCGGGTTATGTTGGAATTGTTAGAAAAAACGCAGAAATTTAGAAAACAAAAACAACTTGGCACAATACACCTGGCCTTATGAGGAAATCAACACAAATTCAAAAACAAAAAATTTATAAATCCCTTACCAATTCATTTTTAATAATGAAATTCTCGTATTTTGTAATGTTATAAAAAAGCTGCGAATACTACATGGACGTTTACTTTCTAGCCCGGGGATATTTTGTAGTTAAATTTCTCCCTTCGGAAAGGTAAAATAATATGTTATCTATTCGACATACAATAACAACACTAAAAACAAAAATAAATTTCATACATTAATCCTTGGCAAGAAGTTTAAAATACGGCCACAATTTTCACAGCTATTAATCTTTTTCATTTAAATAAAAATCAAAATTTTCTGAGCATAATTTTTAAGAAGCACTGCACATTTAATTTTCAATAACACCTTTCCTATGAAGCAACACAGAAAACTATTTAAACACAGTTACTTAGTAGTACTTATTATTAGAAATTTATTGTTGAATAATTCATATTTTTCAAAAACTTCTTTTATTGTTTTTTTATTTCCACAATGAAAATCTGCAAGCGAAAAAATTACAACAAAAATTAGAAATTTTACTACCAGGACAATATCGCACACTTATACCTTAAATTTGCAGTTTCCAATAAAAAAGAAATTGAACTAGTTGCTGTATTTGTTGACATTATCTTAGGCAGCAGCATCTAAACGCTTTTGACGTTCCAACAACCTTCTCTCACGTTCGAATTCTTTCATACGCAATACATAATCCTCATATTCGCAGGTCATGTATTCGTGTTTTTCATGATGGCATTTGTACAACCAGGGGAATACATCTGAGCGACAAGCTCGATATTTCAACAATTTATCTGCACAATAATCACGATCGGCTAATGGTAGTTTGGCAGAAATCATTTCTTCTTTGGTAGCCTTCATGACACGTTCTTTGCGATTTGGTGCTCCAAAAAGGGGGTCGAATGTGGGTACACAGTCGGGACCTGGCATGGTGTCAGGATGAATAGCTCGCATGTATGCATTACCCATTTTTCTGTCGGAAATTTGCCTAAATTAAGAAAATTTTCCAAAAAAAATTATTTTAAAGAAGGCAAATTACGTAAATTTGTAGCCAAATGTTTGACGGTATACAAACGTCACGCTGACATTTAACATATGTTTTTGACAAATTGTAAAAAAATTGTAAAAGATTATGCACCGTCTATACTAGCTTTTATTGTTCTCACATGAACAAAACGTTGGCAGAGAAATATACACAATCTTTTCCATTTTGTTTTGAGTGGGCAGACCATTTGTCGAACAAATCATAGTATAATTAGAAAGTATGTTCGTAAGAACAGCTGTTTTACAATTTTTTCATCGTCGCACCTCGCAGTTTTCAACTAGATCAAATTGTTTGTTGATCATTCCATGTACAAATTTTTTCGTGAGTATCTTTAGTCTATCAGTTACTTCTATTGCTCTCCATTTCTGTTCATGCATTTTGACACTTTGGAGCGGTTTTACACTAAAGAATGCAATACAAGGAATTTGTTGTTCTGTGTACCTATATAATGCTCTATATATTACTATGGTTCAGTACTAAAATAGATTGTCGTTTGTTACGCGACTGAATTCCCAACATAACAAAGATTTATATTTTTTAACAGAATTCGTAATCGAAAGCAAAATTACCAACTGGCAAAACGAGATAAAATATTTGCAAATAGCTCGGAAGAAGAGCAACCTTGTATGCAAACGTATCGAGTACACTGTCGGCAACAGAAAATTATGATCTTGTTTTCGATCAAAATTATTCTGCCCACTCAAACAAAATTTGAAAAAAGAATGTGTGTATTTCA
>MINK01174242.1:0-13846 GCA_001735545.1 Phormia regina | reverse complement strand
TAAATGAAATGAGTCAGTCAGTTAGTGTATAAGTGAGTTATTTGAATACATTTGTTTTAGGGGAAGTGTTTATAAAAAATATTATTATGTGGTTGGTGTTGCATTATAGAAAGAAAAAACTGTATAAATGTTTCTATTATAAATTACTATAAATGTTTAAATATAAAAAATGACATCTTCTTAATGTCTAAATGAAATGTTGACATTTTTAATGCTATAAAAGTATAGAAAATGTACTTAGAGTTTTATATAATTTAGTAGTGAATACATAAAAAATACAAGTCGTTTTTGTTTTTCTGTTAGTTTTTAATTAATAAAATAAATCTTGGAAACTTTAAATAAAATCACAAAAGTAAAGAAATTTAAATGACAGTTAAGAAAATTTTTTATTATAAATAATTGTTATTTTGAAATGAAATAAAGTACTTTTGACCATGATATTGATTTGAATTTTGTTACTTTTGGGAACTGCATCTTAAGAAAGATGACATAAATATTTTAATGTTCACTTTTTATTTTCTTATACAGAAAAAAAAAAATATTGTTATTATATATATTTTTCAAACAACGCAGTTGTTTAATTTTGCATTAAAATTTAAGAAATATATTCAAATAAAACTAAAATAAAAATCAAATTTTAGTAAGTTTTTATTTTACATCTAAATTTTTAATTGTCTCAATCATCCACTTAATTGATTAAATAAACTTTTTAATTAGAATTACTTTTTGTTTTTCATTTTTTACAGTGAATTATTTACTAACATATTTGATGATTGATTTTATTTTATTTTTTCTGTATTTTTGTTATTGTAACCTTCCCAGCTGTAAGTTTAAGTAAAATTTATTTGTGTCCACCCTCCTTAAAATGTGTACTTTTTTTACCCCATCATCGCACATTTTGTTAACAAAATAGTTAAGCAAAATTTTATTTTATATATATATGTGCAAATACTGTTATGCAGAGACCGTTGGACTCAGCATCAATTTCTAGGTCGATTAACCATGTCCGTCTGGTTTGGTCGACTGGCTGGTTGTCCATGCCAGTCGCAATTTTAAAAAACAACTTAATGAAATTTTGGACATATGATTTTTTTTTTTTTTTTGGTCATGATCATTTGGTCATGATCGGCCCATTATTGCACGTAGCCCCCATACAAATTTCCTCCTGAAATAGAGTTTTAACACTCTTTATTAAGATTAGTCCATAATTGGCCATAGCTCCCATATGAAACCCTCTTTCGAAAATCATTTTAATTTAATATTCAACATAAATAAAATTTTTATAAGTATAAATGATTGTGCAACATTTTTTGATACATAATTGATCATAGCTTTCATATAAGAGCAAAACTCTGCTATAGAATTGGTAACTTATAAAAATTATTAGTGTTAGCAGGACTAGAGAAATTAGATCAGAAAAAGCTAAATGACCCAAAAAAAGTCAGAAAAAGCTAATAAGGTAGACTAGAGATCATGCGCCACTTTTTTGTTTTAAATGACATATCTTTACGATATTAATAAACTTTGTTGTAAACGTTGATATGTTGCCTTATATATCTTTATGTTAATATAGGTTTTATTATGAATTTGTGTAGTGACCCAAAACGTCGAAAAAAACCCATCTAATGGAGTAGATAAGACAAGTGATGGGGGTCGAATAGTTTTCCCATATATGCAGATTTTTTATTTAATATTCATACAACAAAACAATCAACAATTAATTTAATTAAATTTTATCTAAAATAAATAAAAATTCAATTAACAAATGTGACTCAAAATCTATGTATGGAAAAATCATTAAATGATTTTTATTTGAATTCAATTAGCACAGGAGGTTCTTTGTGTACAGTAAGAGATCTGCAGATAGTAAGAGCTTCGGATCTTATTATAAAGATCCTGTAGGCTAAGTTAAATCAGCCCACCAGCTATTTGGCGAATGTGCCCCAGGAGGAATATTGTGCTGAAGTGATACATTTTAAAGGAGTTTATTAAAACATATGTTGCAAATTCTAGTACCTTTTTATCAGGTTTATAACATAGAAAAAATCGTTGATCAATTAAAAAAGACGTTGACGTCATTAGAAGAACAATTAATCACGTCTACCTCCGCACAAATGTATATTGAAAATTGTAAAATTTGATAGGTAAAAGATCTGTGATAATGGAAAAGAAATAAGTAATTAGAACTAAAAAACTCCGTTTTTAAGATAATTGGCAAAAATTAATGTGCCTCTATATCAAATGATCCTCCTTCTACCCAACATTAGTAGTTCAGTGTTTTTTTTAACCATAGAAGCTGAAAACTTATTTTGCTTTATCACTGGAGATAAGAGAATTTCTTTTTACAACGCTGGGTTGATGTATTGGATATATTAACTAGATCCTTATGCAGTCTTTTGAGGCAATTTAAAAAAATGGTTCTTTAATTTTTTTTAACATATTTTTTTAATAAACTATTAATATAATTAATGTATGTTAATATAAATAATGTTGCTCAAAAACTAGCTTCCAGACCGATCACAGCAACATACATACATCTGGACACTTCAAAATGTCATTTGCGGCAGGTGATATACAAAATTCCCCCAAAAGTATGCAAAGAATAAGAAATATTTTCGTTAAATATAAAAAAAAAAAATTATATTAATAAATGTTTTTATTTATTTTATTATTAGTATTTTTTCTGAAAAATATTTTTTTTGGTAAACTTTAATTTTGAATTGAAATCATCCTTCCAGGCTTTATTTCGGCTCAAAAAATATTCTCTTATCGTGCTTCGTCTACTGTACACAGAAAGTCCATAAGATTTTATTCCACTAGCTGCTACACCAGCTATTTAATTAAATAATTTTTTAAACAATCCTTCTTAATTTTTTCAACAGCATTGAACAAATTCATATTAATTTTAATTTGGTTCTCTATACAAATTTTTATTCTAATAATTAAAAATATTTAGCTTTCAAAAAGCTTTTCTTATAAAAATAAATTTCCTAAACTCAATCCCATAAATATTTAATTAAATAACAAAATTACTTACAAGTAAATACCCAAAACCCAAAACATAAAACCAATTTTATTAATTCATAAGATTAATTATAAAAAAAGCAAAAAATAAATAAATAAAAATAAACTTGGTTAATTACGATAAAAATATCGAAAACATGTCGAAATAAAACTACAACTAAATAAGCAGCCAGAAACGCTATACCAAACAATAATGACCAGGCAATAACAAAATGATTTCCTTTCTAACAGCAGCAGCAACAACAACATACATTCCTAAATTACTTAATTTATTTTTTCCTTATTTTCCTCCTTTTTAAGTTTTTGTTGTTACAAGTACATATCGAAACAAAAATAAACAAACAAACATACTTTTAATTAATTCTAACACCATGATTTTCACTTGTTACACAAAATACTTGCAATAACAGCAAACACTTTTGGGTAACAAAAAAAAAATACGAAGCAAAAAATGAACAAACAAAACGACAAAAATATATAAGAGAAAAAAATCCTTTTTATAAAAAAATAAGTGGTTGGCAAAAAAAAGGAAACAAATGGCTACAACTGAATTAAACAGTTTTACACACATTTGTATTTCCTTTCTTTTTTTTAATAAAAACTTTAATTGTATTGCTGTTAATAATTGAAAATAATTTTTTATGGTCCATTAAACAGTTAGCAAACATGTATAGTTATGTATTTTTATTTTTATAAAATAATCCTTTACACTAAATAGCTAAACCACATAATAAAAAAATTATGTTAAGTAGTGTTGAAGGAGTTACTACTATAACTTACTAAAAGCATTTCGTGGGAACCCAATAGTAACTACTCATAATGAAAAATTACACTGATTATAAAAAAACCTTATACTTAATATATAGCAGATACGTTACAATTTTTCTTTATTATTAGGTCTATATGTTACTGACTAATTTTAAAGTTATGATATGGATTTGATTTCGTTTGTTATTATATGGTTTTTATAAAAAGCATCAACCAACAAATTTATTTAAGTTGGGCAACTCTAATAATATTGAAAGCTTTTATTATATATAATATATTTATTATGTACACAAACCTAACGATAATAAAAGCTTTATGTAAACAAAAGCTTTAATAAAAGCATTTTAATATATTATGTCGAACTTATATTTTGTATGTAAAAGCTTAACATTGTTAACGTGTTTAACAGTGGCTTTCTGTACAATAAGATACTTCTAACTAGACCAGTGTTGCCGTAGTAGATAGTTTATATTGTTTTATCTTTTTAAGCATTTAAACTAATAAAAATCACAATCGATTAAACTTACATTTTTCTTTTGACCTATTCTTTTATATCACGATATATTTGATCTTTACTTCGCTTTTTATTGAATTTCACGAACTTATTTTTGATTGTTAAAAATTTGAGATAGAATTTTGGATTTGCAAATGTAAAGCATGTAAATGCAAGAAAACCTTTTTTAAAACTAATAAATGTTTATGTGTGTGATGGAGTGTTGCCAATGAATATTTTTTAAATACCAACAAATGATAAAAAAATTTTTCCCTACACATAAAGAAATTATGTCCTACAAAAAATACCTACACATTTAATGCAAAAAATGCTTAAAAATTAATAATATAATATACAGCATGATCACCACAACTATTTAATGATTGTATAGCAATATTTTATTGATTTGTATAATACCGTGTTTATTATAACAATGTTTATGATTCTGTTTGATCATTTAATGATTAACCACAATCAAAATTTTAATATGGTAGACCAAACATTAACAGCCGTATTCACAAAAAAAATGTATGTTTTTGATAAAAGTTTTCTAACTTTTTGTATGTAAACTTCCATAAGAAATAAATACTAAACCTTTGTCAAGCATACATTATTTTTTGTGAATACGTCTGTTAGATAATTCTACAATTAATAAGTTAATTCCACAACCAGTTAGTTACTTTTACAAATTTGTTTAATTCTACAACCATTAATAATAATAACTTTTGAATACACATCTTTGTGTACCAGACCAGTAGTATATTAATCCTCATTTAGTTCAGATATGAACAAATATAAATTGATTTGGTTCGTTTTTATTCAGTACGTTGAATGTAAGACATAACGGGGTACAAATGTATATAAATATGAAAGCATGGGTTTAAATATACGATGAAATTAATTCATATACAGTAGGACATCGATTATCAGTATCTGTTTTTTCTTTTTCAAATTCTGATCTATCGGTTAGATCAATATAATAACGTTTTTCGCCTGCATACAAGGCAGTAGCAGAAGAATTTTACTGTCATCTTTTAGAAGGATTTTATTAAAATTGTCTCAAGTTTACACAAGCTTTTGTATTGGGCTTATAAATAATGGGTAGCTCATGAAAATTTTGCAAGGCTCATTCATGGACGAGCACTTTTTCCAGTAACTAGCGCTTTGCACTTGTGTGTATCAGCAGCATTAATGCAAGCTAATGTAGTAGTCTATCCTTTACACCTTATGCCCTCATTCTATTTGATTGTTTGAAGCAATTGAAAAATCACGGTTAATCGATGTAAACAAAAATTAAACGGTTAGAAAAAAACAAGAATATTTTCTTTTCCCGATAACCGACGTTGCCGGTTAATCAAATCACGGATAATTGAGGTCCTACTATATATGATAAAATGCGGTTATATGTATGAAATAAATTGCAACTTGTGATTATATATATGATAAAATGGGACTATATATATGATGACATTAGTTTATACACATGAGATTATTAAATGATAAAAACGTGACAAAGTAATATTTAAGAAAAGTTTATAAACTAATACTAAAAGTTATTAATAAGGTTGTAAACTTTACTAAAGAAATTATAAAATGGAATAATAATAATGATTGCGTACAAATATAAGTATTTTTATCAGTAATCATATATTATAATCATAGTATGTTATTCTTAGTTTATGATCACTAGAACCAAGGTATACAAAGTAGTCCGACTCTATTTTAGTTAAATTTCTCTCTCACATATACGGGTGCTGTGTGAATTGTGAGAGTACTAATACAAAGAAAAAACACTTTTATATAAAAAATGGGTCCATTTTACATAAAACAAAAAATTTTGTCATTATGTTTATTTCTTTTGTTTATTTCAGAAATTAAATAACAATGCTATTCTCCAATTCATGACAATTGTAAGTTTTAGTTGTTATCATGAGCTTTTATAAATGTGACAACTATCGCCAAAAATTTATACATAAAATGCATACTCTTAGAGAATACCTAGCCAAAGAGTCGCACTACTTGTATAGACTTTGCCACGTAATAAAAATTATTATTTTTAAAATTTGAAGTCCTTTAAAAGTAGGTTTCAACACAAAATTAAAAACTGATTCCGTATATCATAAAATGTCGGTTTGAAAACATATGGAATTAACTTACTTCTAAAATAGGTGATGTTGTACTTGGACCACTTATAATCAGTAAAACGTGAGGTCTTTTTCCATAACTTAAATCATAATATATGTCGACCAGTGGTGTTGGTCCCAATTCATATATTTTCGATATAAGTTGAGATATACTAGACGGGCCTAATGCTCCAATTGGCAAATAACCTCCCAATTGTTCCAAAACCAAACGAATCGTAGATGAATTTGTATTTTGCCTTAAACAGCTACCAAATAACCGACCTAGTTTCCGAAATGGTCCTGAAGTTGTATTATGTTGTAATAATTCTGCAAAGAAAAAAAAATATTTTTGCGTTTCTTTAAACTTTAGTTGCCTTCTTCTTAATAAAATTTTAAATTTATTGAATGTTTTTCATACAAAGCTTTAATAAATTTAAAAATTTTATTATGAATAAGGCAGTAAAATTATATGGTTCAATTGTTATAGAATTTGTTTAAAAATTTATAAAATTCTCAGTATTTATTTATTCATTATATATGCACACATATGGACATTAAAATCAGTGTGAAATGACCCTCTTTAAAAATGAAAATGAAATAAACCCGAATAAAACCGGCTTTATTTCATTATTTTAATTATAGAATAAAAATCACTAATGGATACTTTTTTGCATTTGTTAAGGAAAAGTCTGCAATTCCCATAGAACTATAAAAATGTCCACAAATGGACTTTTATATTTTTGCTATATCTCTCTAACCGATTTTATATAAATAAAAAATAATGTTAATTCCAACATTATGTTAAAAATAATAATAATAATATTTAAACAAAGGACAATAAATTTGATAAATGTTTAACATAACATTATTGCTACAAAATAAAAACAAAAGGATGGCTCAACCGAGATTTGAACCTAGTCTTACATACTACGTCATGTTTATGCTTAAATTTGTTTGCGTTGTTAATTATTTTAACATACCAATAGAAATTCAAATAATTTTCTTTTAAAAAATATATGGGTTTATTCTGGAGTTGAAACAACATTCTTCTGAGTGTGTTTCATGGCTCATCTGTTAATCAAAGAAATGAGAAAAATAATGACAACTCATTGCCAGTTAATGAGTCTAGTAACTAGTAGTCATTACCAAATTTTTGTCGGGCTATAGTAGCAGTAGTTTAAACGAAACTAAATAACATCATAGCTGATGAAGTTTTATAACAACTGAGTATAATATAAAATTGTTTATCTTCTATTCCTTAAGAACATAACTGTAATCGAAATAAGGACTTAAAATCTATATTGCTAACAATTTACTTACGTTGCATTTGTAAATCAACCGACTCTTGTGCACTACGAATGGCTCGAAGGCTGGTCAATCCATTTATTTTAGAACTAGATGAACAGCTAAAATTTTTAAAATCAACACAGGGATCGAAGTTCCAATTGAGTTTTGCATGTATGCTTGAAGCTGCTATTTTACATACTGGATCCAAGCACTCAGGAGGTGGAGCTGCAGTTGGCATACAATCTTCATCATCTGTATAACAATCACGTGGCAGTTGTGATGGTGCAGTGCTTATTAAAAATAATATGGGAGATGCAACAAGCAAAGAAGTAACTAACAACGTTGCTGTTGTAATTGCAATTTTGTGAACAGTAGCTGAAGTTCGCAGCCATATACACGGTGCACAACATATCCAACCAAGGGCCGTGTTCTATTAAAATATTACATGTAAGTATGTATGTATATATATTTCTTATAAAATATAATTATATAATCTAGATTTATTAGAAGGGTCAGTTGAAAATAAGTGGTAAATCAAACAAACGATGTCAACAAAATAACATACAAAAAATAAGGCAGCGTATAAGTCTATGAAAGGTTTATTCCTTAAACAAAAATTATTCATGTACATTATTCTAATGCATTGATTGATTTTCTTTCATCCTCATATTACTAAAATACAAATCTTTTATATATTTTTTATTTAAATAGTGCATAACTCGAAGAATGTAATTTGTATATATAAAACGAAGTAAATCATTAAATAATTTTATTCAGTTTAAATATTGAAGTAAAATATGAAGATCTTAATGTGGCCCGATTATCATCTTACTGAAAAATTTATATAAAAGAACAATTCTTAAAAATCGAACACTTCAGCTTTAGGTATATTAAAATAAAATTTTTTATTCAAAATATTTTCAATTCAATTTAAATGACATAAAAGTTTTTGGAATTATTGTACATATAAAACAATAATGAAGTCACAATATTATTGTTTAGTGTATGAAGAAATACTTTTCTCTGATTTGCCCGGGTTCACACACAGCAATTTTTATTGCCGCAATTCTGAGTTTATAGGAGAGAGAGGTGAAGAGAATTCTAAACTTTTACATTCTCTTTACCTCTCTCGTCTGCAAAGTCAGAATTGCTGCAAGAAAAATTGCTGTGTGTGAACCCCGACTTTATATACAAATAGAATTTCAATAAAAAAATTTAAAATATGAGTTTCTTACATCAAAAAAAAAAAATTGTTTCGCTCAAAAATAAAAAATTACGAATTAAAAGGTTAATATATTTTGAAAAATTTATTAAAATGAAAATTGTGAAAAAATACCGAAATAAAAAAAAAAAAAAAAAAACAGGATTTTGACCTATTTTAAATAAATGTTTTAACTTTAGTCTTTATTTTCTTAAATCTCAAAACACGAATGGGCAAATCGAATGCAGTTTAGTAATCTATAATATGTTGGTAAGTTTACAATCAAAATCTACGAAAAAAGAGCCTTTCTTGGGATTTTTGCCGCTTTTTTTTACTTTTACAAAGATCTTAAAGTTTTCTAATTTTTTTCATTTTATATGATAAAATTAAATATTAATAGTTTCTCAAAAAACCAATTAAAAAAATATAAATCTGAAAATTATAGACTCCATTTTCATCATCTAAATTACATTGCATGTCTGACATAATATTTAAATCAATATCTTTTATAGAACCGAAACTAAGCAAATTTAAATTTTAATTAGACACGAAAATTTCCACTTTCGCGTATTATCGATTCTGCCCCATTGTGCAATGTACCAATATACATATATTGTAAGGCGGGACATTAACATTTTTATTTCATAAGCAGGATTATTTGCATAATCTCAATGGTGACAAGATATGTGTAGAAAAAAATTACCTTATTGTAGCGTGCCGATGAGGCATCGTTATGTCCACTTTCAATAACTTCAATTTCATCAGCTTTTGACAAATGATTTGCACCAACAGACGTCTTGAACGACATTTGTTTTTGTAAAAGAGCTGAGTGACTACCACCGCTAGGATTAGCAGTTGTTATTACTCCGGTGGAACCCATATTTTCTATACCGCAATTATATTAAATAATTTAATTATTTAAAGATGTACTTATTTTTTATATATGTATGTATGTATGCATGTATATATAACAAAAAGTGCCCCTTGTTGTTTTCAATGTCATTTATTGTTTATATAACTGTAATGCTAATGCTGTTCATGCTTTAGAAATTCTAAAATGACGAACAAAAGCTCAAAAACATATAATATCTTTTTTTTTAACAATTACCACACAAATTGTACACTTTTATCCAAAAAAATATATTATTGATTTTCTCCACAATCGCCAAATCAAATTAACATACAACATACATCCATATGTATACTTAATATATAAATGTATATTTTTGTAATTGTATTTGTTCAATGTAATGTTTAAAAAATACTACGTAATGAAGTAAAAATTGTTTTATTAAATTTTTTATATCGTAAATAATTTTTGTTCTTTTTATTTATGTTTTTGTGTTTGTTGAGTTGATTTTTGTTGTTCCTGGTTTCTCTTTTATGTTTTTCTATAAGCATGACACATGTCAAATTGCATGGAATTATGGTGCTGGAAATTCCATAAACGCTTAAAGCTTTAAAAAGCTTTATGGCAAAAATGTCTATATCCAAGAGCCTATGTATATATTAAACGAAATGTATGAAAACAAATGGTATTGCTAACAGTTTTTTTGCAGGATATATTAACCGTTAAAAAAAAAAAATATTTTGAATTATGCCCGTATTCTCCATCTCGATTTTACGTTCCGTCTGAAGACGGGAAGCAGTCACACACGAGTTCTTTATTTCAAGATTTTTTTAAACTTGTGTAATTATATGATAATTCAATTCATTTGTTTTGTAAAATTAATATGTATAATCATAAATTTTGTTGTTAATCCAATACAAAAAATGGAAAACAAAGATATCACTTAAATTTTTGGGATGTTGAGTCACGGTGGTAATTTCAATCTTTTTTTTTTTTTTTTTTTTTTTTTTTTAAAAAATTTTTTTTTAAAAAAATTTTATAATTTTTTACTTATTTTACGCCTCCAAAGGAATATTTTCTTCCTAACATAAGAAATAAGCGTCGACAGAATAATGGAAACAAAAATTTTATTTCCCAGTTTATGTTAAGGGGTGGAGAAAAACGTAAGATGAAATTTTAATTTCAATTTGTCTTTTTTTTAACAAAAATCTTTTTTTTTTTTCTCTGAATTTTGAAAATAAAAATAAATTTTACAGCTTATGTTAAACACAATGGAGCCACGTTTATTTTTATATCATGGTCACACACGCTATTCTTTAAGTCGAATTACGTGGTTTTTAGGTCTATGATATACGTTGCTTTCATGTGAAATATTACCAGCATAAAAAACAATATAAATTGATAAAATTTTATATTTTTACTTTTTTGAAAAGTATATCCTGATTAAAAAGGATAATAATTTCAAAGTAAATAAAATTTAAAAATGAATCCTGTTGAGTAAATTATTAATGCTTCAATATTTTTTGCAATAAATTTCAAACATTATGAACATTTCTCGAACTAAACTCATTTGGGGTGTGATATATTACGAACTCATTATCGGAACCAATTAAATCTGCGGAATACCATTTTACCCTTCAAGATTTGTTCTAATAAACGTCACCAGTTTTTATACTTTCATATAAAAATCTCCTTTAAAATCACTTGATTTACACATTTAAGGCTCAAGTACATAGAATACTTTCACTTCAAATGCGACTGACAACGCTTAAATGATAATAAATATAATATAAGAATGCAAAAAATAAATTATATTCTTAATTGAAATAATAAAAATTTTAAAATGATATTAAAAAAAAACCAATAAAGTGTAGTTACGTACTTCGGCACTTCAAAGTTGAATATTTTTCATCTTTGAAGTACTTCACGCACAAGTTTAGCGTATCGATTTGGTTCCGTTGCATTTAAATGCATGTATTTTACTGCAACTGTCAGTTGCAGTTGAAGCGAAAGTATTCTATGTTGAGTTGAACTTGATCAAATGCAAAGAACTTCTTCTTATCCCAAAAGCAATTTAGATTACAAAACTTATTAACATTTGCCTCCTTTGTAACATAAAAAAAACATTTCTAGTAAATAATATAAATTGATTTTGTTAATAAATAATTCAGCATATTTATTAAAAAGTCACTAAAAAGATACGTTTTAATTGCTTTGCACAATCAAAACGGTAAGAAAATAATAAGTGACTGAATTGACACTTTAATCGACTACTATCGACATGCAGAATTCAAAATTTTAAGGCAAATAATTTAAAACGTATTGTCGTTATCAACTAGAGTTATATTCAAATTATATAATTTTGTTTGGCATTTTTAAAATATCGTTTTCGGAGAAATAATGTTTTATTTCTTGTAAGTCTTATTTTGACCTATGTATATGTCTGAAATATCTATAAGTCAATGGTCAAGTCTTGTAATGAATTTCATTGAAATCGGAGATGATAAATCCGCTTGCTGTCTGTTTTGACATGGAATCACACTAATATTTGATTTTTATTATTTTACCAAACCATTTTTAATATACATTTTAATATAAAATTTTAATTTACTTATACTTACTTTTTTAAAATTTGGATACAAGAAACGTATTTTTTCAATTAGAAACATATTGCCATTTTTTGCAATTTACTTTATGAAAAAAATTAAAGCCAAAATAGTATCGCGATGGCCTAGTTCGTAGTGTGTAAAATGTCTGCCAGACAAGCGATGTGGTCTCCGATTTGTTTCACTACAACTTTACATTTGGTTAATCTGCTCTGCTAGAATTCGAATTTTATTTATATAACACAATTTTAATTATACCAATTAATTAATTATTATGCATTTGTGCTGATTTTGTAATTCACGGAAAAAATGATTGGCCTGTACCTTTTAGTAATCTCTCTCAAAAACCTTTCTACAGCCTAAAGTTACCGTTTTTCTTCCACTACCAGATTTCCATTCAGGGACCATGACTTTTTGCATAATAATATGATCCCAGAAACTGTAATTTGTGACAATTTTTGTATTTTGCGACAAATCCTAGCAATTATTTTATATGACCGATATAATTTTTTATCAATAAATTGAATAATAAATTTAGTTTTATTACCATGAAATTTATCACACTGCTAGTGAGCATAATCACAAACGTAATTTATTTAACAGAATTATTTATTTTTCATCACATCAAAAATTATTAGCCTAAGAGCATGTGCGGAATTTTTCGAGAGCAGTCCTTATAAAAAATATACCAAACATACAACAGATTCATGTCCATGCCATCAAGATCTATTTTTAAACATATTTTACTATCAGATGAGTAAAATTTGTTTTAAAATGTTTCCACATTTGATAGCATGAAATAAACCTCGATGACTTACAAATAAAACACAAAATTTAATTTAAGTCTTTAAAAAATTATCAATTTATTTAAATATTTTTAGTAGAAACATTTGATTTAAAAAATAGTGCAATAATTAAAAGATTAATTACTAATAAAATTTATAAATATATATAAATACTTATAAATAAATCTATAAAACAAAATTCACTTTATATTTTTATTCTTTATTCTGGAGCAAAACTTTAAAAAGCTTTAAACGGTGTAAATGTGTAGATATCTAACGCTAAAGCAAATATTCAGATTGAATTTAATTTAAATAGAATTTACTAATTGCATTGTGCGCTTACAATAGAAAATTTGTATTTAGTAGCTTATAAAATAATAAACAAATGCTCATTGATTATATGTATAATACTTAATTCTTCGATGCATTTTATTCAAGGAATCATCAGTTTTAATACGTAAAATAATTTGAATACAATCTCTGTTGTTATTATGACTTGTATAATGACTAGATATATTATTAGGAATATTCTGTTTCTTGAGTTTGGAATGCAAAACAATAACAAAATGCATAAAACATAAAATCTTTGGTTCGTCCTCTCAATAAATTTAAAAATTAAAACAATTTAAAGCGCTATAATTTAGTTGTGCCAAATCTTATATATATATATATATATATATATATATATATATATATATATATATATATA
>MINK01174241.1:17527-31665 GCA_001735545.1 Phormia regina | reverse complement strand
ATATATATATATGAGAGAGAGTTATATATAATGAGAGTTAACATCACTAAAAATCATCACTATCAATCAATAAAATCAAATATGTTATTGCATAAATTTAAATTTTGATACTTTCAATGAATGAATAAATGATGTTATCCTTTCGATATATATGTAGATTTGATTTAAACCAAAATATACCCTACTAACTTGTATAATTGTTTACATTGCTCTTTGTAATATTTGTACAAAATTTCGTTGATATTTCACCTTTAATGAAAGACAGACAGTAAAGTATGGATCACGTCAAGTATCTTACCTGGACTGATCGTCACCGAAAATGTAAAACAAAGTAACATCACTTTTCATAACTTTACAGGAGTAAAAAAAAAACGTTTTTAAAATCGTAAAAAACTCTCTTTATCACACGAGATTTTTCGGTTCTTATTATTCATTAAATGTCGTTTAATATTGATGATGAATATTTTTATTATATTTTTTAAGTTATGTGGTTTACGTTTTCGAAAATTTCAATTTTCTGTAATCAATAGATCGTAACATCAATTCAAATTTTAATAAAAACTTCTAAGAATTTGCGTTCTAAAAAGATTTTTTTAACAAATTACGTTATTTTGTATGTGTCTTAGAGATTTGCAAACATTAAAAATTACATATTCTATTATAATTCGGGGTGGTTTAATCATTCGAACAAAAAAAATGAATTTAATATAAAAATATGACATAGAATTTTTTATTTTTTTTTTTTTTTTTTTTTTTTTTTTTTTATCAAAAATCACATTACATGAAATTGCAAGATGATAAGATATTTATTTTTAAATTAATTGCAACCACGACAGAAAAATTATAATTGTATTGTGATTGGGCTGATTATGTTATAATTATAATATAAATTAATGTTACTACACAATAGAAAATATGTTCTAAATGCAATGATGCAGATTTACCTAATGCAATAATCTTTAACCACAATAATATCTTCTGAATTTAATTACATCATTGTCAAAAAGTTGTAAAAATATCGTAAGTTTCGGTGGTGGATGAATATACAATCAATCGACATTCAATAAACTTATTTAATTTCATACGTAATTGCACTCATACTTAATAATAAACAATTTAATACAAACAACAGGGTTTAAAAATTGTTAACAATACATATTGTTTGTGTACTTGTATTAAACATTAAAACATTTTCTAACAAACATACACCTGTTGTTAACAATTATTATTATTATTATTATTTTTTATTGGTTAATGCACACACAACACAACTACACAATCGATACGAATATTATTTTTCATAATTATAATATTGATTAATTAATATTGATTCACAAATTACATTCGATGATATTTACGTTATGAAATTTCACTACTCTTGAATTAAAACAACAAATTGATCATTATGAATTTACATTTATATTGAGGTATACAAACATATATATATATATATATATATATATATATATATATATATATACACGTATGTACGTACATATGTATATACATATGTATGTATTTGCAACAAATGTAAAAATTATTTAAATTTCTATGATTATGATCAAGTGTGTTAATTTTAGGATACATATTTAAGATTAAAAAAAAAACAATAATAATCATCATGAAAAAAAAAAAATAAATTAATAAAAAAAAGCAAAAAAAATATTAGATGAAATTAAATATGAAGAGATAAGAAAGCTTCAGTTTTTTTAGTAACAGGACATGCAAACATCAAAAAATTAACTAGTTTTATATGTAATTATATGTATGTATTTTTGTAGAAACTACATATGTTTAACAATTAAATAAATATAAAATTATAGCCGATCATAAGTAAGCCAACAACAAAATGAACCATCAACTCAAACAAATAAAAACGGAACAAAACGAAACGGCAGTAAACATAATTGGAGACACAATGAATATTCACGCAAATCTCACCTTTTCACCCGAATCACTTGGCAAATAAAAAACCAACACCGTTAAGAATGTCAATGCCACACAGGGAATTATCAAATTGACCGTATAAAATAACGTTTTGCGACGCATTGTCAATTTAAATGTTATATCTGTACGAGACAAAGATTACAATATCAATATAAAAGTGAATATATGTTTGTTATGATTTCACCTGAAAAAGGCTCTAAAGTATCAGGATAATATTCTTCATTTTTGGTTGCAGGAACTTCTAAAATATCCCACTCGACAGATAAGTAAAATTCACTTAAATCAATTCCAATTTGCACCAGATTACTACCAGCAACCTTAAAGACAAATATTACGAAATAATCATAATGTTTAAAATACCAAAATATATTTAATAAATAATATATTAATATCATTATTATTATTATTATTTGACGTGATTTAAACGATGTAAACATTGTAATTTAACTGCTTTATGGTAATGTAATGATATTATATATGTTTCGAATGTCATTTTTATAACACGAGGAATTACTATATTAATGTAAATGTAAAATTCAGCAAAATTTTTGTAGCATACCTCCCATATAGTATGACATAAACGTAAAATAAATACCAAAAAATTAAATTTATTTATTTGTATTTGATTTATGTAGATAAACTTTTACAGAAATAAATTGTGGATTAAATTTCAAATTTTTTTTTTTTTTATTTATCTTTTTAATTGTTTACATACCTGATCTAAATGTTTCAAATCCACTTGTGCTCCATTATATGTCCATGAACCAAATTTCATGAAACATATTTGTTCATCATATGGAAAATATTCGACGTTCATTTCACACGATGACTTGTAAATTGCAGGTGGCTCC
Source organism: Phormia regina (assembly GCA_001735545.1). Lineage (NCBI taxonomy): Eukaryota > Metazoa > Arthropoda > Insecta > Diptera > Calliphoridae > Phormia > Phormia regina. The sequence goes on along the minus strand of MINK01174241.1, from coordinate 28,867 downwards.
CAAAATACTTCGCCAGTATATTTCAAAGTGGCTTTTGTCATTAGGGTTACCTAAATAATTTAAATTAATTAAGGAAAATTAAAAATATAAAAACAAAAAAGGATTTCAATCCTTAATTGAAATTTTTGTTCCACTATTTATCATATTTACTGATTTTAGTCAGAAATGGTCAGAAAAATAACAAAACACTTTTCTGTAAATTCTTACTAAAAAGCTGGGGTTTTCCAAATATTTATACTTGATCCGAACATTTATACCTCATAGTTACCGTCCCAGTTATTATACAAAACAATATCAGGCACCCAAATATGCTCCGAGGGTACGTAAAGTTGTTCAACTCCACCGTATTCCTCAGGATCCCAACGTAATTTATAATCGAACCAGCGCTGTAAAGAAATTACAAAATTAATACAAGAAGTTAAGAACACAAAATTATATGTCGAAATACCTGTTTAACCCACAAGTTAGTTGTCATAACTTGATTCCTTAGATTAACCTCAATTAGCTGAGATAATTTAAGACCCAGCCATACGGTTAATGTCTCCGTATTGTTAACTACTGGTCGAATAAGGCGATTGTAATTGCTTAAAAGATCATCGTACAAACGTTTAGTATCTGGATTTGCTTCAAAACTCAAAGGAGCTGAAAACCGGTAATAACAAAATGTTAATAAAAATTTATCCAAAACAACTTGTTGCTCTCCAAAGTATTACTAAACAAAAAATATTTGTAAACAATTAATTGTCTTTTGCTCTCTTCTGTCTTAGACATGCGTACTCGAAGGGTGGTTCCGTAAAGGATACACATTACAATAATTGTTTATTTTTTTTTTTTTTATAAAAATATATGAATAATTTAAATTTCAACTTGAATTCATAATAAATTAACAATTAAACTTTGCCAACTTACCCATTGAATATGTATGCGAAACTAAAAGAAAAACTAATAAAAGCGATATTTTCGACATTTTTATAAAACGATATTTGAAGGAATTTTTTTTTACATAATTTTCTTATTCTGCGATGCGACAATGATGTTATGCCTTTTGGAAAATTGTTACTACTGACTGAATCAATAGGAGCAGGATGCTGAACAGTGATGTTAATTTTGTGATTTTACAAAAAAACAAGCCATTACGAACGCAGTTTGAAGAGAAAAGATTTTTTTTTTATATAAAAAGTAGAGCTATAATCGAAAGCCGGGTATTCAGTTAATATTTAAATTAAAAATTTACAGTATGCAATAAATCAAAAATAAAAGAAAAATTACCAAATTTTAATAGATTTCTTAACATTGAAAGTAGCGACTTATATTTTTACTATAAGCTCGAATTCAGCTGAAAAAATAATAAAAATAAATTTAAATATTAAATAATTTTTATGCGCATAAAAAAATATAGGGCCTTATTTTGTAAAACACTTCACATCACTTTAAAAAATGTTTCATATAAATTGTTTTTGTTTTTAAAAAATTTTTGTATTGAAGGGATTTACGAAATAAAGGGGATAATTTTGTAAGAACGGCTGCTTTATAATTTTTTCATTGACATTCCTATGGAAATTTTTTAAAGTTATTTTGACTTGTTCCCTCATTTTCTGTTCATAGCATTTTGACTTTATGTGCAGCTCAAAGCGTGAATTTTTTTTTTTTTTTTTTAAATTTGGGAAATCCACGATTAAAAATAAAATATGTTGGTTTCTAATCCTAGAAGCAAGGTTGGAAACCGAAACGAATAACGGTATCGGTATTCAATTTATTTTTATTTCGGTAAGGGTATCGATAACGTTTTTTTAAATTAAATCCGTAACGTTAGTATTAGAAAAATAAAAATAAAAAAAACATAAAAAGAGATTTTTCAAATAACTTTTCCTTGAATTTCGTAAAAACTTATTAAATTACTTTTTCGCATATTTTATTTAATAAATATGCGCTTAAAATTTTTAACTCGACTCGACTTTTTAAAGAAAATTTGGTTAAAAGTTTACACAAAACTTTTCTAATACAGACAAAAAACAATTAATGTTTCTACAACGAAAAAGTACTAATTAAGTCTCTAACTTCCCTCTACCACAGAGACGTGCCACAATAAACGACAGTTAAAATTCTAATGTAGACGTCGCTCAGGAGAATATTTTCCAGACTTTTCGACTTTCCAGATTAAATACTTTAATTATCTTTAATATCATTAGTTAAATAATGGAGAATCGAATAAGATATAAATCATTCCTTTAACAGATTTAAATAGGATTTTTCAGATCCAAAAAATACTATGTGAAACATTTTTTTGGATTTCGGCATAATTATTAGCAAAAGTATCAAAAATGCCGTATTTGAATTTGAAAATTATATTAAAAAGATTCTTTGAGAACATTTTTGAAAACTAGTTTATTAAAATTATTTTCGAAAAATGTTCATTTGTTAAAATTTATGCGGTTTTCTTTCATTTTTCAGTTTTAAAAATTGACGCGAATAACGATGTTTAAGACTCTTAAACATCGTTATTCACAAGCAATAAAAGCCCTATTTAAAATAAAATTCAATATTATTTCTTAAATTATATGAGCAATTATTCATACAATATCATATTATGTTGAATAATTGTATTTTTAAAATACCGAAATTTAAATACCGGTACAGAGGGTATAGTTTGTATTAAAAAGAATCTATTAAATAATTCTTGTCTTTTGTATTAGAAAATTTTCAATCAATGACAAAAATAATTATTGATTTCAAAAACACAAAAAACTTAAACAACATTATTTTAATAATTATGTAAATTTATATAAAAAACCATCACTACAAGGGAATCGGTATTTGAATACTATTTTTACCAAAATGATAATTTCGGTATCGGTATCAGTTACGGTAATCAACTTTAAACGGTATTTAATCGGTATCAGTATTAATAACGGTATCGGTTTCCAACCTTACCTAGAAGCATATACCTGTTTTGGTTCGTTAAAACAAAAATTTATTACAAGGAAAAACCTTGGTAATAATTAATTTACGTTTCCGCGAATCTACTCTACTAGCAATTGTTGTTTTTTGTAGGTGTGCTAACACTTTCTAACATAACTGTAACAGAGTGTGTCAAATTTATGAGTAATAATTTTGTTTACATTACATTACATATTAAACAAGGGGTAGTAAACGTCCCCTTGTTTAGTGAAAATAATGCAATCTTATAAGATTGCATTATTTTCACTCTGTCACAGTGTAAACATATACTTTTAATTTTAGAAATTCGTTTTTATTAGCACAATTTTAATAAAATCATTTCTTAAATGAAGAATAACCTTTGAAATAAAACAATATTACAAACAAAAAAAAAACATTGTTTTTAAGTACTTTTTAAATGCACACACACAAACAAACTTTTGTATACGTGTATTCTTTGATAGTAAATCAAATAAGATATTTGTGTAGAGAAATCTTATTTGAACGGTCTCATAATATTTCTTATAATACTAATATTTTAGTCTAAATGTTATTTAAAAAAATCTCTTGTGGGGACGCTATGACATTATCCGAAGAGAAACAAGTAGATATGTATATGTACCATCCTGCTTTATAAAAGTTTTGAAAGCATTGTAGAAGAAACTATAAAAATGTGTTGCTAAGCAACCGTTATTTTTTGTTAAAACACAAAAATTGAACTTAAATAAGACATTTACTTTTACAATAATAAGATAATAAATAACATTTTGTAAAAAATGTCTTTTAATTTTACTTATAATTATCCTGAGGTGGCAAGGGACGCTGGATTTAAGTTACGAAATTACAAGGATGGACCTTTGGACTGGCGTTTAATAGGTATACATTAATAATTTAATTCTTGATTGGTCAAATATTTGATTTTATGTATTTTTTAAAGGTTCATTGGAGGTGGAACGCATTCTGAGAGACCAAAGTTTAGAACAAATAGATGCTGTTTTAAATCATTTATCCGAAGCACCTTTGGGATCGATTTTAGAATCAAATATTTTGGATAGCGGCATTGCAAAATATTTTATACTTTCCCAATTTTCGGTGCAATATCTGCTATTTTGTCGTAAGTTCTTGGAAGAAACTGTATCAGACTTGAGAGAGTCACATGGAATTTCCCAAATGGAGCTCGCAACTTTAAAACGATCGTTATCCGAAGCCAACAATGAAATATTGCAGTTACATAAGAAAATAACGCAAATGGAAGCCATACATGAAGTTATATATCCATGTCATTTATGCACCAAAAATTTTGTTAGCAATGATGCCCTTAATCTTCATATCTCCCGAAAACACAATGGTATTTTAGCAAAATCAGAAACGAAAACTGAAGTACAAAATGCCTTAATTAAAGATCGAGAAAATGATTTGACTCTAATTAATACCATTAAGCTTGAGTTGGAAATTAAACAGCTAAAGGAGAGGCTAAATAACGCAGAAAGGGAAATTAAGGAGAAAACGAATGAGTCGGAGATTATAACCGTACCACAAAATGTACATGCAACATTAGACAAATCAGAACAAATTTCGGTAAATAGTATTGGTATTCAAAGTAATTTATCCGAAAGGAAAGAGCGAGATGATAACAGCGAGGACGACTTAAGTACATCCTCGCAAAGTCGACATCAATTATATTTGTTACAAGAGAAATTACTAGAGTTTGAAAAATGGAAAGAAGAACAAAAAAGTCAAAGCGCTGAATTTTTAACAGAAATCAATAATAAATTGCAAATGCTCAGTAAAGCTATAGAAGTAACGAGAAATCAACAGGAATTGGATAATGAAAAACAAAAATCAACAACCTCTATTGAACATTTAGAAATGATATTCAATAAAAAGGTGGAAGACATTTTTAAAGCAAGTGCAAGTAAGCTGGAAGTAGTCGTTAACAAAATGGAACATGACTATAAAAAGAAGCTTGAAAAATTAGAAAATGAGTTTATAAAAATAAATGAAAAATCTTCATCACAAAAGAATTTTGAATCCAACGAAAATCATCGTGAACATGATGACACCAAAAAATCCGATAGGGAAACGTTTGTCGTAGACGTTCGGACGGTAGATAAAGAGAACCTTATCGACAACAAAAACGAAATACAAATGCCAATTACCCCACAAAATGATAAAATGTTATCTAAAGAATCATCCGTATCTGATAGTAATCGTACATTCGTTAAGCAGAGTAGTGTAACACTCCCAGAAAAACGTAAGTATACGTAAGTATACGACATAGAAAGATATAGCGGGTCAAGCCTGACCATATGATACCCTACATCTTCTTATATATTCGGGGAGGAGTTTTATAATAAAATATACAAATATAGAATATTACATTCTGGTATTTGATGAAAATCGATCGCTTTCAAATTATATGGATTTCAAAAGTTGTGATGTATTTCGATCGAAAATACAGCTCAAAGAGAAAATGAACAGCTAATTTGAAAGAAAATTTTGTAATAAAATCTAATTTTTAATAATAACCAAACGATAAAATAATTCATGAAATCAATGTACTATTAACTGAAATTTTTTATTTTAATTAATCAACGTGTTCATAGATTCAATGTGCGAATAAATTTTATCAATGAAGTTGTACATTGAATTTTAATATTAATGTATGATAATACATTGTTCGAATGAACATGTACATAGGATCAAATTTAGTGCACACATTCATCGAAACAACGAACTTTTTAATTAATTTAATTTATTTACCTTTTTGGTTGAATGTACGGTGATTTCTGAAAATTTGTTTTCTACTTAAACAAAACTCATTTGTATCGAATATTAATGCATAAATTCCATGCTTATGTCAGTATCAAGACATAAGCATGGAATTTATGCATGTATGGGAGCTATGGTCAATTATGGGCCAAATTTCACTAAAATATTGATATATTTAAGCTATTTATGATCGTTAAACCTCTATTCCATATGGAGACTATGTGAAAAAATGTGTCAAATGGTATACTTTATTGTGGGGTCCGATAATTTTATCTGTGCGTTACAAACATCAGCAAAAACGCACAATGCCCCAACTACCTATGGTGGTGCAGGGTATAAATTCGTAACGTGCTTGAAAGTATTAGCTGAATAAACTCTTACAGCCGCATTCAAAAAAAAAAAAATAATAATAAAGTATGCTTGATAAATTTCCGTATACTTTTATCAAACATACATTATTGTTTTGTGAATACGGCTTTTAATATATAACACATACATACGTATATATTTACATGCTATATTATAATATTAAAATATATTCAATATTAAACAATTATTAGCTTCTGAAAATGGCAATAAATCTATGTCCAGTTGTGTATCAGATGATGACTCTACCGATATTTCGGACAATCTTGTGGATGAAGAAAATGTAGATAAACTGAAAAATGAAACAATTAAACCAAAGATCTTAAAGAAGAAAATCCAAAATCTAAAGTAAAAACAAACGATATTTCTTTACATATAATTTGATTTTACTAATAAGATATGTATCTCACATTTTTATAGACAACTTTCCGTTAAACCCAAAATTGTGACAAAAAAGGATGCAAAGAAACTTACTAGTCATCGTCTCCTTGCATTGGGTGTCGATATGAGAACAAGATATATATCAACAACTTTGAAAAAAAGAATTTCTAACGAACTTAATGAAAAGCGTAATAAATTAAAGCAGGTAAATATTATAACAACTATATTACAGCATTATTGCAATCATTTTAATAAAATTGCCATTCAGAAACATCCTCAATTTTATGCGACTAGAAACAAAATTAAGAAATTTGTAGACAAATTATGTTCAACCAAAATGCCAAGTAATGCCGAAGCTTTACTAAATGCTACAAAGCCATATAAACCTGTAAACCGACAACACTATTATGATGAATGTTCATTAACCGGCGAGGAAGAAGATGCGTCATTAAAAATGTCCACGCCGTTAAATATAAACATGTCAATTAGTGACACCAAAAATTTCAAACAAAGATTGGATCGCATCTTAGCTTCGCCCATAAGAACACCCGAAGAACATATTACTAAAGCAATTATACACCAACAAAATATAACACAAAATCCAGTACCGATGCCGCGAAAACGAGTTATGTTCAATTAACCTGAATGACAAGAAAAACAATCTATAACTGAACAAATTTTAAATAACACATTTTAGTTAAATTAATATTTCTTTTTATCTAATTTTAAAATGTTTTTACTGAACATACTTACTTTTGATTATAATCTTTACAAATATTTAATGAATATATTAATATAAAATTTAAATGAATTAAAATAAACAATTTTTTTAAACATAAATTTACAATTATATAAGTAAAATATCTTATTATATCAGTTGGACCTGATTTTTTTGAATTAAATCCGCAATTAATTGATATGGAATAATGTGTTGAGAGCCAGCTGCCAAATCTACTTCCTCATCATCTACTCCAACAACAACGGCAGGAACTGAAAAATGCAATATTTACAAAAGTCAGAATCAGTGAGATGTTTTCTTTTAATTGTATATATTATACTTCAAAAACGTCAAATCACAAAAATTAATTTTGGGGAAATCGCATACAAAGTACCATTTGACATAAAAAAGTGAATGACATACTCGCGATTTTATTTCGCTTTTTCAGTATCTCAAAACTAAAATCGAGTGTATGTAACTTTGATTAGCAATATCTCTGAAAAGGCTTTGTGAATTCTAATGATTAAAATCACATTTGAATTTCGTATTTGACGGTTTTAATACGAACTTTATGAAAATAAGAAAATCTACTATGCATAAAATCCAATTTTTATTAAAACATGTTTCCAATTTTTCATATAAAAATTAAATTTTTGTACTATTTTTCGTATTTTTGCAAAAAATGTGTATAAAAATTAATAAAATGTAAAAAGTATACACTTATATACATACATATGTATGTACATACATACAGTTAGGGACAAAACTATTTGTACACTCATATATTTCGTATACCTTTAATAGTTTATAAAGAATTTAAAATTGTCGTATGCAGTACATAATAATTACACCTACTTATAATACTTAATATTGGGAAATTAATATATTGTGAGTCGATGGGCATCGATCGGGACTATTCTCGTTATTCTGGAGAATATCTTCCAGGCTTTCTCCAAGCAATTTTTAGTTTTCATCCCTGCTTTCGACGTGTTTTTGTAGCGACCTTTTACGTTCAAAATATCCCACAGTTGCTCGGATGACGATTTAGTCAGTGATTGGGGAGAGAATTAAGTTGTTTTGGTGCATGGTAAAGTAAAAACTACATTAATAATTTTTATTATTTAATTAAATTATTTGAAGATATACGAAATGCATGGGGTTGTAACAAATAGTTTTTGGTCCCCTAACTGTATATATTTCATATCACTTGAAGTTATTGAATCGGGATTTCTCTAGTTTAAAAAAGTAAAATTAGTCAGGCATTTCAAGTATATTCGTATCATGCCATGTTTTAAGAAAGTACTACAAATAAAACCATTGTATATTTAAAGATTTTTTTAGGTTTTTTAGAAAATTTTAAAAGCGAATAAATTACAGCGACTCGTTAAATTTATTGGAATTGAAAACGGAAATCTAGAAATAGACATCCAAATCATTTATGTGCAAAATTGGAAACGTGGACACTTAACATAATATTTTTAGGCGTTCTTTAATGGAATTGGTCCCGCTTATATTTTTTTCTTTGAGTTAATAGAAAAAATATTATTATTAATACATAATGTTATTTTGAACTTACCAGGAGACTTTTGGCCCTTTAATGAGAACATGACTCCATAAGACTTTTGGTTCTCACTACCCGTGATCAGCCTCAGATTTTTGGCCATGTAGGCATGGTTATTGTAAAGCAACTTGCTGGAAATAGTGTTTTAACATTTTCCATAAATATTCCTGAGCAAATTGTTTCTTCGGGGATAACGGTTTCATCTGGTTCTCGTGGTCGATCTTCTTCAAAATATGTGCTAATATGTTTTTCAATTTTTTGTAAACGACACCTTAAATACTAGCTATAAATAATACGATCGCTTAATTCCTTTGATGGACCACATAACGAAAATCATTTTATCTATCCTTCATGTTTATCTTCCATGTGAGCCACTTGCCCTCAATCAACTCCAGACATATTCGGTTTGAGAGGCCAGGTTCGGTGCGCACTTTTTCGTTAGTCCAGCCAGTTTCAAAAAATTCCAAAACTTTTTTGTGCCTGTTTTTCTTCACTCATCCAATTTTCATCATCATATCAATATAGTATGGAGGTCAGCGCATTAGATTGTGTTTAAATCAATCATCCTGATATTTAAAGGAACTTTACTTTGTTGGTAAAAAGCTCTTCAGACATTTGACAAGCCGCAAATAGGACAATATTCGGAAAATTTTTATATTCAGAAAGGCAGCGTGAGTGATTTCTTACATCGATGAGTCATTAAAATGCGCCCATCATCAGAGACCTTACGCCGAACAATTTTTAATTGGCGGCGGTAGATTTTTCCCTAAAAATTGTCGACGGCGCTTTCAGTAAACATAATACATACCATCTACACTAGACATAATATGTGAATTAAACTAACGTACCGTCTATACAGCCTTTTTTCTTGTTTCCGCACAATGAACAAAACTAGGCAAGAGAAAATACAATCATTTTTCAATTTTGTTTCGGAAGTGGGCATAAAACTTTAACTAAAACATGAATAAAATGAAAATTGAAAAAAAAAAAATTATCTTGTAGTTTTCAATTAATAGAACAAATCAGGGACTGCAAACGTTATGACCTTTTATCAATAAATTCAAATAATAACAGTTATTTTGGATCGAGCAGAAATAAGGTTAATTTGTGGATTTTTTTTTTAGCGATCAAAATAACAATTTGTCGAACAATCAATTTTTGTTTGCCGACAGTGTCCACTGAATAGCTTCGCATACAGCGCTCTACTTCCGCCATGGAATGACGTTGATGGCAGACATGGTTGCTCCGAACAATTGTGGCGAACAAGAACAAAAGATGAAAATGTGGGTTCCCTATCCAAATGCATGTGCGCAACAAATTTTTTGTTCCATTGAATCGAACATGACAAAGCGTCGGTGTTGGAAGCGGACGTACAAGAGAGTGTCAATTGAGAGTCAATTTTGTTTATATTATTACATCTAAACAGGGGTAACGCTTCGAATAAATCCTTATAAGATTTCATATTCGAAATTTTTTAAGCCAATTTGTTATGAAAAATAATTTAACATAACATTTTACGAAAAAAACATTCAGCGTATTCACAAAAACTTAACAAAGCTTTTAGTAACATTTTAATTAACCTTTGGTACCCATTTTAAACTTAAATATTTTAATGCTTTCGATCCTAATTTAAGGCTCTTTAAGCGCTTTGTCTGTTACATTTTTAAGAAATAATACATTTCTTGATTATTTATCAATTTTGCAAAATTAACATATTTTTAAATGTCCGGATGTGAAAATTTATTCCATTTAAAAATGTGTCAGCGTGTATTTAAAAACGTATTAAATGAATTCCAGAACACAATAATAATTTCTGCAATTATTTATAATCTATAAGCATATTTAAACTTTTTATATTATCATAAATCATAAAAGATAAAATAATATTCTAGGTGGTTTTGATAATACCAATTTTCAAGCTGCCGGCATCAACTCAATGTTCGCCAGAATCGCAATATATTGAATTTTCATTGTTTTCTATTACCTACTAATTCCAATAGAACAATTAATATATACACGGTCCTTAGATTTGGGTGTATTAAATCTTGTATTCAATTCGGGTTAATTTATTGCATTTAAGCAGAAAAATGCTTAAATAGTTAAATTTTAATCAAAATTAAAAAAAAAAATATGTAAAAAAAATATGAATAGTGATTTTTGCTGAATTTCATACAAATATTTGTTTTATGTGGATGATATACTACATTCAACAAATAAAGAAATTATTCTTTTGTTATTTATTTCATAAGCCATTGAGGTTTTTTCGCAAATAAAAATATATTTATAATTAAACGTATAGAACATCAAAAATAATTATAGAATAACAGTCCCGACGAATAATTTATTCTTTACTGCTTAACACACTGCAATAAGAATGAGAGAAGAAAGTGAAGAAGTGTTGCCTACATAGAAAAACAGTTTTTTAGTAATTAACCAGTAAATATTTTTTTGAATACGATTTTCTTAATAAATACATTAAGATCTTAATTGTGTATTAGGTAGCGTGTACATCAAACATAAATTAATAACTTTTTGTGAATACGGCTGATTGTCTTTAAGAACACAAACTTTTGTATACGTGTTTTTTTTTTTTTTTTTTTTTTTT
>MINK01174241.1:0-17508 GCA_001735545.1 Phormia regina | reverse complement strand
AAATCTTATAAGATAGTTGTGTAGAGAAATCTTATCACAACAGTCTCATAATATTTTTTATAATACTAATATTTTAGTCTTCTATCAGAGAGCGAATTTGACACTCTCTGTTACATATTATGATATAAAAATACCTTGTGGAGACGCTATGTAATATTTAACATTAACACTAACATCATGTTAATGATAAATGTAGATCGTTAATTTAACATTTGCTTTAACAACATAGAAAAAATTAACATTAACATCAAATTGAACGATCTACATTTATCATTAACATGATGTTAGTGTTAATCATAGTATAATTAGAAAGTATACTCGTAAGAACAGCTGTTTTACAATTTTTTCATTGATAGACCACGCGTTACTGTCAAATTGTTTTTGTATTCCCATGTAAAATTTTTTCGTGAGTATTGTCTTCCTCTCTTAATTCCTCTCATTTTCTGTTCATAGCATTTTGACATTGTGCGCGGTAGTTTTACACTAACAATATATAAGGAATTGTTGTTTTTGTAGATTTGCGAGTACTTTGTAATTATACTATGGATACAATATGGTAACATTATGCACCACACGTGAAAAACATTTGGTGCTCGATAAGGTCCAATACAAAACAATACATTGTTTCAGACATGATTTCAGAAGAATTTAAGAAAAACTATCGAATTATTGTGGAGAAAATCTTCAATAATTGGCAAAATCTGCGCTTAGCCGTGGAACATGGAATGGGAGGCAGAAATGGGCAAAAAGTAAGTTCTAACGAAACTATGTGTTAGTATAAAGCTCATTTAACTTTTTGTAGGTAGCTATAGACATTATGAACTATACTTATGAGTATTGTATTGGCAATGAAAACATCACGCAAGGTGAGCTTCAGGATGTTATTGAAGATTTGATGGATCAAGAATTCGACACGATATGCGAAGATGGTTCAGTGCCTGAAATATGTACACATTTATTACGTTACAAACAAATGAGTTTACAAGGACAGTATGGTGAGATTGAAAAAGAGTTGAGTAAATTACCACAAGGGAAAGAATGGTTGAGACCTGATGTCAAGGTTACATACACTCCTATTTCTGGTGATTCTTCTTCAGAAGATGAGAGCGATTCAAACGATGATGACATGATGGATGTTGAAGGAGACATTGATGAAGAACAACCATCGAGCAGTACAGTAACTAGATCTCAAGCCCGCAAACAAAATGATGATTTTGTAGAACCCGAAGAAGGATGGACTACAGTACGAAGCAGAAGGAAATGAATATTGTATGTTATCTTTCAATTTATATTAGATTTAATAAAACAATACAATTTTTAATCAAATAATCTTTTATTTACGTCTGCCAAGTCAATAAATCGTAAGGTGTCAATCTGATCCGCCACATTAGGTATTTGGTGATTTCTTAAACAGTATTTACAATTTTCAATAAAATTGTCATTTATGCAAATTTTTTTTATTGGCATCATTTCTCGCTGCAATTCACTCCATGACTCTATAGATTTCCTCGATCTTCCTTTTAAAGTTAAAGAAACATCAGCAACTGATGCCATCTCATCAATGTCGGCTGTAAGTGACATGTTTATGGCGGGATAGATAAAGAATGCAAAGAATGATAGTCCAACAAGTACCAACATTGGCAGGAGCACAGCAAAGTATTTATCGGGCAAGTATGTTAAACCCCATTCTTTGGTTGGAAGCAAGGCCCACAAAAAATAAAATACAAAAAGAGTTATAACTAGCAGGTAAAACGCATAACCGTATATGGCTCTATGCGGAGTTGGTGCTGGTGTGTGCTCCGGCATTTTCTGTAGTTTCCAAATCAAACGATTTGATCGTTTCTTTACACAGGAGGAGACTCTCAAAGAACGATGTTATTGCAGTTCTTAAATTTTTTACTTGATCCGCAGTAAAATGAACTTCAATGCAGTCTTCCACTACACTCAATTTTTTACTTACAAAGTTGCGTCTAGGTTCTTGATCAACAGATAAAACTCGATATGCAACTTCAGCGTGTCGCGTTGAGTTGAAGGGTATTTTTAAAGTTCTACCAATCAAATAATATGAAATATAAGAATCTTTGATTTAAAGTTATGTGAATATAAACTTACGCTTCGGCATTTTTTATGGGACTATTATCATCTAAAGGCATTTTGTGTTTATTTTAAAAAATCTTAAAAATAAATCATAATTCTTCTTCTTGACTTCTCAACTCGATTTGGATTAATAGTTTGTAGTTGCCAGACGAGTTCGATATAAAATCGTCAAATTAAAAATTCTCATAATTTGTTGTTTGCTGTCAGTGTCATTTCGATACTTTCACATACAGCGCCTCTTCTTCCGTATGAATAATGTTCTTGTTCGAACAAACGTGCAAACAAGAACAAAAAATTAATAAGAAATGCATGTGCGACCTAGAAATAGGATAGTGTAGACTGCAAATTTAATAACTTATAACCAAAAAAAACAAAATATGCAATTGCTTGTTTTTCCCCAGACGTTCAATGAAGCCATTGATTAACTATTTATCATTTTGGCATAGATTTGTAACAGTAGTACACTTTTTTTTGGCATTTTTTACCCTTAACAGTATATTTTTTTTTGGCAAGTTTTGTTCATATTTATGGCATATTTTGTTATTTTTAGGGCATATTGAACGCTTTTAGAAAATGTTTTAACATGTTGAGAATAATTTTTTATCTCCTGAAATTTTTTTTCATATATAATTTTATAAAAAACGGGGAAATAAAATTTTTGAATTTAACTTTAATGGATACCATTATATCACTGAGGGGCATGTCCTGTAACAAGATTGAAGATTATGATTGAAGTTTATGTTGTAAAAAACAGTATTTTTTAATAAAAGCATTTATTTACTCAAAGAGTAAACTTATATGGTGATGTTACATACCTTTCAAATAGTGTTTGAAAGTACTTTTAAAGAGTCTCAATATAAATCCGATCATATCAAGGGCTTATATTCAAAACAGTCCATATGCAAAACCCCATTTTCACTCATTTTTTCAACATATTTCAATACGTTCTTCCACGAATTATTAATATTACGTTTACGAAGCCTCACATTATTCGCGAAGTTATAGTAGATAGCCCGTTTGGTCTCAATTTATTTTTGTATGTTATAAAATGTTCATATAGCCCGTTTTCTTAATTTTCAATTAATGTAGAAGATAATATTTTTGGAAAAAAGTTAACAATATGTTAAATTTATGATACCATACCAATCAGGAGATAAAAAAGCGAAATTTTGTGTCGCTTTCTAAGAAAAAGGTATATGTTAAAAATTAAAGTTTAGATTTAAATTTTTGGAAAAAAACTTGTATGCGAAAAAATAATTGCAAAAGAAATTTGAACCAATTAAATTGTATTAATTTGCATATCAACCATATGATACAACGTATGATCTATATAAGATTAAAAAAAAACCGTTTAAAATCTAACTTCAATGGACTGCATTGAGATAGCATAATTTTTATGAGATAAATTATTTGTTAAAATCGCTAAAAAAAATCTAATTATTTATCAATTTTTATTTTTACACTACTTTGAAAATCGAAAATATGCACGTTTTGCCTTAAAAATTAAAACTAAAGGGTCTGACGCAATAATTTTGTTTAAAATCCGAATGAGGCACATTTTTCGATATATGCCCTCAAGTTATAAAGCAGATGAAATTTTTATTAAACATTTTTAATTATGTACATTTCTTTTCACATGTTTTTGCAGTAAAATAAGAAAATGCTGCAAATACATAATGAAACTCAGCATATATATTCTTTATTTGTTTTGTACAACTCATCTTTATTCTTCATCTTCTTTACGGTGAGATTTTTTCTTGTCACTGCGACTGGAGGATGAGGATGACGTACCAGTTTTACTAGAACGCTCACGATCTTTATCACGAGACTTTGATCGTCGACGAGATTTTTCACGACTTCTAGATCGTTCACGCCTAGAACTATAGAAGGAATTAATAAATTTATTTAACTGTTTTAAAATATATTATATATTACCGTTCGCGATCCCTATCTCGATCACGCTCTCGGTCCCGATCTCTTCTTCTACGTTCACGCTCGTCATCGGAACGTTCACTGTCCTAATAATAAGTGTTTAGAATACAGAATTCTAGATATTTCTTTGTAAAATAAAACTTACTTCAACTTTTTCAGTTCTGTCTCTATCACGGTCTCTCTCGCGATCTCTTTCTCTATCGCGTTCTCGATCTCTTTCCTTATCACGATCTTTCTCCCTATCCTTATCTCGTTCTTTTTCACGAGATTTTGACCGTCTTCGCGATTTTTCGCGACTTCTCGAACGTTCTCGTCTCATTCTAATTGAAGTATATAAAACATATTAATATAGCTTTGTACACAATTAAATTGGTTTAAATACCTTTCGCGATCCCTATCCCTCTCTCTTTCACGATCCCAATCTCTTTCTCTGCGTCTCCTTTCACGATCTTCTTCTGAACGCTCTGGAGGACCATTTGGACCCATCATTCGTGGTGGTCCCATTGGCATGTGCATAGGTGGTCCACCTGGACCCATCATCATTCCTAAAGGAGGTGGACCCATACCCATATTTGGTGGTGGCATACCACCCATCATTGGAGGTTGTGGATGCGGGTGACGCATTTGGGGTGGCGGTCCACCTAACTGAGGAGGTGGCAAACCCATTGGAGTGGGTAAAATTCCTGGTGGACCAGACATTTGCTGTGGTGGCCCTGTATTTGGCCCTGGTGTAAGTTCTTTAATACCGCTAGGTACCCAATTTGGATTATCGCCACTCCATTGTGAATCCTGTGTGGGTTCATATCCATAATCAAATGGTTCGGGTTCATGAAAGAATGATTCTTCCCCTGGACCTTGACCACCAAAATTCGGAGGCATTTGTCCAGGTCGTGAATATTCGCGACATTCAGCTGTCATGACTTGAATAGCATTTTCTTTTGTACCTGGTTGACTGACTGGTCGAGGACCTCGTGTCATTGAAGCAAATCTAGGTGGAATACCTTGATGTGGTGGTCCTTGGTGTACAACTGCCGTGGGCACCATCCCTGGAGGAGGCATTTGTATTTGTTCTCCCATAGATGTAGGACCAGATGGCAATATGCCAGGTGGTGGACCTGTTGGTAAGTTACCATCTGCTTGTCTTTCTTGTTGTGGATTAAGGTTCTGAGTCAAACTTGCTAAGCCAACACCGCTTTCAGCAACACGAAATCTTTTTTGGCGTTCACAATACGATCTCCAGGTTTCTTCATTAAATCCATAATTGAAATAATCAGTTATATCGGCACCTGGCTTGCGCCATGGTTTATCTTCTAAAGAGTCAATACTGAACTCATGCGCAGCGACACCGTTTATAGTACCTACTCCTTCAAAATCTTCGATAGAAAATTTTCCTACCTGAGTAGACTTGGACTTTTCTTGACTACTAGCACCGGCTAATAAATTGGAACGTTTATTTATATTATATGTGCTAGGTGCAGCTTTAATATCGCCGATTACCACATTTATGTCATCGTCGGAATCATCGTCATCGTCGTCTTCTTCCGCCTCATCTTCTTCTGCTCCAGAACCATCCTCCTTTTTTTTAACCTCATCCTTTTCATCACCATCGGTGGTATCTGCTATTGTAGCTGCGGCAGTGGCTTCTTCATCTTCTTCCATTTCGTGGGCTGGATCTTCAAAATCCACTAACTCTTCGCCTGGCGGACCATCATCTTTGTTTTGCAAATTATTTATGCCATCACCTTGCGTTACAGCTGCTAACGCTTCATTTTCTGCTTTCAACAACTCTTGCGAACTTACTTTTTCTATGCCGGCTCCATCGCCGCTACCATCAGCACCCAGACGCTCTTCCTCATTTGTGGTCGAATCAGGGTTAGAAGTACCATACAACCAACTATCTTCATTTGTATCATCTGCCATTTTTTCGCCACAAATTCAACTACCAATAACTTTTAGTACAATTAATACATAAAAACAATTACAACTCCCAATTCTCCAACAGTTATGAATTGTCAAAATGTGTATCAAATCAGAGACTTTCGCCGAATAATTCTAATGGCGGCGGCATTAGTTGAAACTGCCGGCGATGGTTCCAAATGCGCTATTCGCCGGCTTTTATGTAAACATAGGAATAGCGTTGCCATAACATAGTGTGCAGACTAGCTTTTTTCTTGTTCTCACATTTAACCAACTGTTGCGTGCATTTGGATAGTGTGAAACCAACTTGTTCTTGTTCACACATTTGTTCGAACAAACATGTCTGTCCCTAAACGTAATTTTTTATCGGGAATGACAATTTATGGCAGACATAGTAAAAGTATAGAAGTCACACTTGAGGCTAACAAAAAATTATGATTTGTTCGACAAATGTTTTGCCCACTCAAAAAAAATGTCTGTGTTGCTCTGCGGACATTTTGTTCTTTAACGAACGAGTCTGAATGTAGCATAAAACAAAATGTTCAATGTTCGAGCACTAACAATTTTTAATACGCAGCAATTTAGTGTACATTGCATAGACGGTATGCAGAAAATGAGAGAATAAAAGAGAGGAAGACTAAAATACTCACGAAAAAATTTTACATGGGAATACAAAAACAATTTGACAGTAATGCGAGGTGCGTCGATGAAAAAATTGTAAAACAGCTGTTCTTACGAGTATAAATAAATAACAATTTAAAATTAAAAAAAAGATATATATATATATATATATATATATAATATATATATATATATATATATATATATATATATATATATATATATATATTATATATATATATATATATATATTCTTGCCGTTCGCGCAATTATTTTATTTTGTTCTGTCTTAAGATGGGGATACCCGCCAACCAGTCAACTTTTCAAACGCGCCCACGCCTCCCGCCCCCGCCCCCGCCCGCCCATGCACCCCGCCCCGCAACCCGCTTCAGACGTTTAGAATTGAAAGAAACAAAAAAACAAAAGTATTTTCTTAAAAGAAGATAAAAAAAAAAGTACAAAAGTATTTATTTAATTAGCTCACCTCATCCTATTAATAATAGTTTTTATTTAGAGCCATAAAACTACCAGAGTCTCCTCATAATAGTTAAGCGCTTCTCCCAATGACGTTGAAACCCCCATTTTGTCATCACTCTTGGCAACTAGTCGACCAAAAGTAAAACGATATCAATATGTTTTTGACATCATTGGGTAAACAATCCATGTTTTTTTCCGTTATTATTGCAAGAGAAAAAATGAAAATACACGCTGGTTTGTCCCAAAAAGTCACCCCCCCGTATTCGTAGCTACCCATAGCATAGATTTAAGAAAGTATACTCCAAGCATAATTATAAAGTACTTCCGCACAAACTTACAAAAAAAATAACAAAATCCTGTTTATTTTGTAGTGTAAAACTACTCCTCACGAAGTCCAAAATGATAAGAACATGAAAATGAGAGGAATATTAAAATGCACACGAAAAAAATCTTACATTTGGAATACAAAAACAATTTGACAGATTGCGAGGTCTGCGTCGATAGAACAAAATTGTTCAAAACAATGTTCTTTACGAATATACCAAGTTATAATTAGAAGATATACTCCGATAAGAACAGCTAGTTTTCAATTTTTTCATTGATACACTTACACGTTACTGTCAAAATTGTTTTGTATTTCCCATGTAAATTTCTTTCGTGAGTATTTTTTTAGTCTTCCTCTTTATTCTCTCATTTTCTGTTCATAGCATTTTGACATTGTGCGCGGTAGTTTTACTCTAACAAAATACAAGGAATTGTTGTTTTTGTAGATGCGAGTACTTTGTTATTATACTATGGTAAAAATCTAATTTCAATAGATTTCTTCGATACGCTACCTATAATTTTTTTCTCAATGGCTACATACACACATTTGCATAAGACGGGTTGAAACAGCAGATTGCGATACGATGAATTTTTGTTCACTGCTTGGGCCTGCGCACAACATTTTGTTTTATGTGCGAACAAGAAAATGGATAGTGTAGACCGCAAATTAGTGTAGACAACAAATTAGACAATTTAAAAATTTGGTTGTAAATTACAAATTTTGTGAAGAGTTTCTTGATTAGATTTTATAAAAAACTTATTTTTTACTAATTCACTTGTTGCACTGAGTCAAGTCCTAAATTATTTTAAAGTAATTCTTATTTACATTATGATCTGATACAGATTTTATAACACCAGACGTACTATAAGGAGTACTATGATTTGTATATTTTTATATTAATTTTCACTAATTTTGATAACAAGATCTTGTTAAAAGCAAGAGCGATTTGACTTATGAATGTAGGGTATAAAAGATTCGACATAACCAAAAATGGCGCTCTTATTTGTGAAAATTAAAATTTTGCATTTTAACTGAAGTTTCTATCTTATTTTTTCATATTTTATCCCAGTTTTTATAATATACAAAATGTCGATTAATGCGTTAGTTGTGATAAGATATGGTTTAATAAATATATGCAGGAGTACCTATTCAAACTACTATGTATGTTGATAACAGTTTTTTATTTAATTATACATATTTGTTTACTTTTTATATCATTTAATTTAATAGCCATAATTAAAGCACTAAAGGGAAAAGCCGTTTGTCCACGTATGGGATATGATGAGATAATGCTATATCAAAATAGTGAACCACACTGTGTTCTAATATAGGATTTTATTAACAAGAAGATTCAATTCTAATGGTTAAAAGCCGGGTTAAGAAAATTAAGTTTTATTTTTTGTTTAATTCAATAATAAAATTTAAACAAAGTAAAAAATTAAGAATGTATTAAAGTATAGGGTCAATAATTTTGTTAAAATATATTTAAAAGCCGAAATTACGGAACTTTAAAAAACTAAAAGCACATATGTAGCCAATGAGCTACTCTTCAAACAAAAATATAAATGTATCGGAATAAAATTTATTAAATTTATAATTAAACAATATATTCATCGATTTATTGATAATTTGCAAAAATATGTAATTTTTTTACCTTATTTGTGCTACTCCGATTAGCACGGTGCAATGTGAGTAAGATCTTTCACAGCGGCTCCATGCGAAATTTTATTAGATATCTCGAACAGTTAACAAATTACAGAATTATTTCGAAAAATTCGATTTGAAAACATTACGCGTTAGTGCCAAAATATATCGTATCATACGGGTAGTCTGACACAGTCTTCGATGACACATATGCGACAGCTCCGAATAAACATTGGTAACATTTTCGAACAAAGGGCACTTAAGTCATCAACGATAACGTGAGCAACATATTATGCATATTTTCGTAAACCATATTAAGAATTATCCTGTATTTGTGTAGTCTTACGAGGTCACAATTTTTTAATTTTGAAAACTGGACTTATGAATTGAATATTTATCACAGATAGTATTTTATTTTAAACCAGTACTAAAATCATTTACAATTTTAATTTTTCAATCTTCACAAATTTTAACTTTAGCCATTTTCGTTAACTATTTGCGTGGATTATAATTAATTACGTAAAAATTGCAAAAAGAAGTTATGAATAATTATCGGAATAAAACAAATATTAAAATAAATGTAAAACATGATGCCTTTTACATCGATTTTCTTAATATTCTTTTTGATTTAGGAGTTTAAAAGTTTCCATTGTTTTGTCAATACCGCAATACTGAATACTTTTTATTTTGATTTTTATTATCAGATTTTAATTAAATACGTTCTTAATTTTTTGCTAGTTTATGTAAATATAAGTATATACAAATGTATTACCAAAAAAAAAAAAAAATATTGTTTTTTTTAAATGCTTTAGGATTTTCAACCACTGTATATAGTATAAAAAATCATTAAAAAATACACGTAAAGTACATTGAGATCAAAATGTTATAGAAAACATAAATAAGAAAATAGAATATGCAACTCTTACAGTTAAAAAAGCGGGGGAAATATTTTAGGCGTGATTATGATAAAAAGCCGGATGTCTGGTCACGTTAAGTATACGGTAAATAGATACGCATGTGATGTTTATTATTAATCATCAAATAATTGCAATGCTAGCTATTATTTTTTCTATTGGCTTACCGAAATAAATATAATCGTTAACAAGAGAACAAAGTTCAATTAGAAAATAATAAAATTACAAACATTTGTACTTTGACATTCTTAAGAATAAAAGTCAAAAATACATACATACATATAGTTTGTACATGTATTCAATATGTATACATACATCTTTGTAAAGATACGTACGAATACTTTTCATAGTATCTATGTGTTGCATTCAATTATTTATCAGGAGAATTTTTGGATTATGATTTAATTGATTGAGCTTAATACATGATTCGTATATGCATACATATATGTATGTATACATAATACATGTATATTTATGTATTCTTATATGTATGTATGTATTCTTATATTTTTGTTCTATAACGGGTAGTCTTCACTAGAGATGAGATGATGTTAAAACATAAATCATAAAATAAATAAAATTATATGATCAAATTTTAATGTTTATACCCTACACCACCAAAGGTGGTTCGACTCAGAATCACTTTTTGAGTCGATTTAAAGATGTCTTTCCGACCGTCCGTTCGTCTGGTTGTCTGGCTGGAAATGTAAAGCTTGTGCGCAAAGTACAGTTCGCAATTTTAGAGATACTTTGATGAAACTTGGTACATATGTTTTTTTTTTTTTGGCACAAGGACTTATTATGTTTTTATTTTCCACCTAATACAAGTATAGGTCCATAATTGGCTCCTTGCCGAGTTTTGGTACAGATAGGCAATGGTGTAGGGTATCATATGGTCGGTCTTGACCGTTTTTATATGTGTACATGCATTTATGTTACTTTCTTGTTTTCTCACTAGTCGTCTTCACGTAACATAAAATATTTAACATTAACACGTGCGTGACTAGTCGTCTTCACGTAGTGCAATAATTTCTTTGTGTGTTGCTTAATGTTTAAACATTGTTCTTTTAACATTTGCTTTAACAACCGTGTTTAAACATCGAAAAAAATAAAATTAACATCAAGTTGTACAAAGAAAATCAGAAATAATAAAAATTAATTTATACAAATTGTAAAATAAAAACATTTAACCAAATGTATACTATAACATTGCACATTATGACCATGTCGTCATGCTTTGTTCTTGTTCTCACAATTTATTTAGCGCATCTTCTTCCGCATACAAAATAACGTTTGATGGCAGACATGGTTGCTCGAACAATTGTGCGAACAACGGTGTGCGAACAAGAATAAAACATATTGGGTTCACACTATCCAAATGCATGTGCGCAGAAAATTTTGTTCATTGCTCGAACATGAAAAAGCGTGTGTGGACGGCGCGTAAAGGTTTTATCCCGTTATTCTGCCGACGTTATTTTTTATGTTAGGAAATAAAAATTTCTTCTGCCGACTTCTGCTGAGAGTAACAGTTTGTTTACACTATGCGAAAAATTGTTGCGCTGTTTGTTTTGTAAAAGTTATAAGGTTTCTAAATAATTTAAAGTAAGTAGTTATACTATAAAATCTTATTTCTAGTTCCGAAAATTATTCGTACCATAAAGGACGTAGACTTTTAACCAACTTAAAAATAAATTTTGGTGATTTTCTTTTCCCGAAAAAGTTTTTGCACTAAATCTTTTTAAATTTGTTTCTAATTCTGCCTTTTTAATTTAAAAGAAAATTATTTAAATATAAAATAATATCGATTTCGGTAATATTTTTTATTAGAATATTTAATTTTAACCATTTATAATCTAGAGATTCTTTTTTTTACGAATAGTTCTGGAAACTGCAGATCAAAATAAAAAAAAAATAATAATAATAAAAAAAAAAAAAATATATAAATATTTTTTGTCCGCAACTGTATTTCTATTACACTCATAGGTTAAAATAATTAACAAATATTTATTATATGGTTTTATAATTGTTGTATTCCATTGCATACTTTATAATTTAAGAGAAATCTGGCCATAATTTTATGAATCGTCTAAATAACAATTTAACATATTTATTTGAAATACGAGTTTTTTAATACAACAATTTTATTTTTATAATATTCTGGAAATGAAATGAGTACATAATTCAACATATTCATAATATATTTAAAAATTAAATTTTGGAAAAAATATAACTGAGATGTTGTTTAAACAAAATGGGAGATCATCTATAATTCTTATATTTTTTTCAAATTTGTATTTTAAATATCCTTATCGAGATTTAAAAAAAAAGTAGTTTTAACAAATTTTGACAAAATTCTCTGCACTGAAAAACGATTATTTGTGCTTCGGACGATGTAAGTTTTTGGAACATGTTAAAGGATGTTATTTTCGTATAATTTTATAATTCAATATATTCACAAATTTTTAAAAAATATTCTTTTTGTCCCTGATTGTATATATAATATAAGTACGTACATATATACATTTATAGAGGGGCAATAATTAAAATTTTTATCGTTGAAATATATCCTTTTGAAATACATTTTGTATATTTAAATTTTGTTCATGGTGGTATGGGCAAATATATATTGCTTGTTAAATATCATTAAGAACATCTTTTGTTATTATTATTAACAGTTAATAATAATTGACTATTTGGCAATAAATTAATATATATATTTTTTTTAAATAAAAAAAGTTTGGTTAAAGTTTAGTTTGCTTTGTTATCGCTTAACGTCACTATTGTGATTATGTTTGTGTGTGCGTTATATGTATGCGAATATTTTTGGAAAGAAAGAGAGCAAGAAATTCTCATATAAAAGCGCGTCATTTTACTTCCATATTCATTCAGTCATACTCGCCGAGAAGTGCAGTTAATTTTGTTGGTTGTTTTCCACACGTTCACGTTAAACAAAAAATCGATTTCTAAAATGGCCTGCTGGGAAGGAAAGAAGTACAAATTGGACAAAAGCGAGAACTTCGATGAATATATGAAGGAATTGGGTAAGTTAAACTGTCTCTGATATTTCCGCTTGCGACCATACAAAATAGTTAGAAAATAAATTTTACATATCTACATAAATAGAAATTAATAAACGAATATAGTGAACGTGATTCTTCTTAGTAAATTATAAAATATAACACATACATAATTTATGCATGTATGTATGTATTTACTATAAATATCAAATGTACATTAAAATAAAAACACCGGCCGGCTATTTTTTCATCGTATAAATAACCGGTTTTGTTCTTTCATTTTTCAAATACATAATTTGTTCTTTTGTCGAAAAGATTCATTTTTGTATTCATCCTAAACCTAAAGCATTGTTTAATTACAATGTTCATTATCGTGTTCAGAAATTTTCGTGGACCGTTAATTGTCCAGTTAATAGATCTCTATTTAGCGTGTTATAGTCGTATGAAGGTGGTTGTGGGGGAATTAAATTTACTTGAATATGAAAATTAACCATGTGATAAATTACTTCTGGTTCATTGCCAAAAACAAAAAAAGAACTATAATATATTTTTATTCACATACAAAAGTAAATTTTAACATTTGGACTTCAGTTTAAACTACAATAAACAAAAATGTTATACATACACATAATTTTTATATTATTTGATGATATATTACATTATTTACATGTGGATTTACATACATACATATGTATGTAAATAATGTCAAGTATGCCGAAATTGCTTTTTTGACAATTTGAAGTAAAAAAATATAAAATGTTTAATTTTATATTTATACAGTAATGTACACAAATTATTGATTATTTAATTAAATCTTTTATTTACTTACATATTTAGTTAAACTACTTAATTCACTCACATATAATATTGTATGAATGTATACATACATACATACATACATACATACATACATACATACATACATACATACAAATAGTGGTAAACTTTTATTTCTGCAAACTTTTCTATAAACTTATTTTTTATTTAATACCTTTTGCTGATGTTTTTATTTATTTTTATTTTTTTTGGACTTTGGAACAAAGATTTTGTTATTTTAGAATTTCTCTTCATTGTTTTGTTTTTATTTTATATGCCCATTTGTTTTAATCTTGTACAGTCAATTTGCAATATTATTTTTAAGGTAAAATAGATTTTAAAATATAATCTTAATCACTTATAGGATTTTTTTTTAGAAAAATTATGAGTTACAAAAATTTAACTTGAAATAGTACATATGTATGTGCAGACGCGGATCCACGAACTTAAATTTTATGGAAATAGTTGCCAAAATCATTCTATTTTTCTCCCCCAAAAGCTTGAGTTGGATCCGCGCCTGTGTTTGTGGATTTATGTGATATCGTAATAAAAGTATCAACTTTCATTTACAAGAATTGTTTATAAATCAATAAGTAAAGAAAAATTAAAAAAAAATCTTTTACACACGACTATTAGTAAGGTATTTCCTTGGTTATTTTATATTTAGATTTTGTATAAAATTTCCTTATCGTAATAATTGGGAGACCAGGAAATTCAAAAATGTTCCAACTGTCTTCAGCCTTAATCGGAAAACCTTTCAGATATTCATATATATATACGAATTTCGTTCAGAGTGACTGTATGTGCATTATAATAATATTCACATATACAAATTTATGAATATTTGTGTTTTAGACTGATTATTCACAAAAAAATAAATAAAAAAAAATACGTTCTACACGTATTTATTATTTTTATTAGTATATACACATTTATTTACATACTATATGCAATATATACATACAACTCTTGTTTTGCAAGAGTACATTATTGCTGTTTGATTTCTTATCAAATTTTAAGCAAACTTTTGACTCCATGGCCTGTTTTGTTATAATAAAATAATCGTTGCAAAATTAAAAAAAAAAAAAATAAAAGACATATAGAAAAATAAAATTGCGATAACAATTAGTTTTACTCATAAAGAACACATTAAGAAATAATTTTTATCATTTGATAAGAGTTTTTTTATACTAAATTGTCCGATCATTCTATTACTTTTTAAGGCGGATATGGATAAAGGTGAAGTGAAGACAAGTTCCAAAGGTTTTATTTTACTGAATTCAAACTCTGATAAAAATATACCCACATCAATAAATACATACATTTTGGGACAACACACATACATATGTATATACAATTGACTGTATAAGTATTATTTATTTATTTTTTTTTAAATCAATTATTGCCAATTGAATTATATTTTATAAATACCAATACAACACATTTGTATGTATAAATGAATATATGTATATATATCGGTAAAGTTTTAATTAAATTAGGTTTCAAATATTTTCCCACCTTTATAGGGGTCGTGTATAATTTACATTATAAATGTGTATGTAAGAATAATAATAAATTGTGCATTTATACAACGATAGTACAAAAAAAAGATCATTCGATATGTTCCGTTATGATTTTTGTATTCTATAAATGACTATTATGATGGGCAAGATCACAAGCTTAATTTATTTAATAAATTGATGACTGACCAACCATTATTCCATTCATTAATTCATCTCCACTTTACACAAGTACATCACCATATATGCACATACTACTAAAAAGACATACATGTGTGTTTTTAAGTAGTTGTACATACATACATACATATATTTGTATAAAGAGCAATTTTCATGCAACTTCTTTAGTCTAATATATTGCCGTGTAAGCTGTACAGTACCCTCGTATTAAAAAACCAACATTCCAACCAACATATTAGTGTTATTTGAGTGTACATATTCCTACAATACATATTAAGACTTAACAGTCTTTAATAATAAGTGTACACATTTCAGTTGTGATATATTAATGTGTAACTTGTACCCCGAGGTATGCTTTTGTAAATATTCTTTTCATATTTATCATACAGTTCTTATAATTTCTAGATATACACATATGAATTAATGTACATGTATACGCACTCTCTACTTTCTGAATTCATATTTTACAATAACTGTCAATTATAAAAATTAAATTTAATTTGATTTATTTATTAAATTACGACGTTGAACTTTAAAATTCATTTGAACTTTGTATGCATTGACAAAAAAAAAAAAAAAAAAAAAAAAAATTTTAAAAAAAAAAAAAAAAAAAAAAAGTACTTCAAAAGTAAAAAAAAAAAAAAAAAACTTTTCTGTTCTTCCGAATTTAATTTAGATTCTTTTACCTTTGAATTTTTACGGGTAAAACGCTTAACTTGATATTACAAGTTCGAGGTAGCTCAGTTTTTTGAGATCATGAAATGTAAACCTATTTGCGGTTAAATTCTTATAATAATGTTTACCTTGAACATATTATAATAAATTCATTTTGTTGCATTTAAATAGGTGTTGGCATGGTCCTCCGCAAAATGGGCAATTCTGTAACACCAACTGTTGAACTGAAGAAAGAAGGTGACGTGTACACTTTCACCACATCCTCCACTTTTAAGACATCTAGCATTACCTTCAAATTGGGTGAAGAATTTGATGAAGAAACATTGGATGGCCGTAAAGTTAAATCCGTCTGTACCATGGAAGGCAACAAATTGGTACAAGAACAAAAAGGTGACAAACCATCAACTATTGTACGTGAATTCACAGAATCTGAATTGATCACCGTAAGTTAAATAGCAGAAATGCATAACATTAATTGAACACAAATAATTTTTTTAATTTTTATTTATTTTATTAGACCCTTACCATTGGTGACGTTAAATCAGTCCGTGTTTACAAGGCCATCTAAATTATCATATATATTTAAAATAAATGTAACTCTATTAAGAAAATATTTACTACTTTCTGCATTGCCTAAAGAAGATTGACTGAGTTTTCTATTTTTTATTTACTACTCCGTTATTTGTTTAACTAGATCTTTAATATTTATATTATGGCACATGAAAATTGTTATTAAATAACAATATCATTATCTTTTTTAATATTTACGTTTAGCACGTATGTATTTAAGGTCTTTGTAAGCCAAAAGCAATTATAAAAGTAATAAAATTATATTGACA
Source organism: Phormia regina (assembly GCA_001735545.1). NCBI lineage: Eukaryota > Metazoa > Arthropoda > Insecta > Diptera > Calliphoridae > Phormia > Phormia regina. The sequence continues at coordinate 534 of MINK01174241.1, read as the reverse complement.
TTAAAATATTGCATTTAATAACATTGAAACAATTTTAGTTTTATTTATTGATTATTTTTTTAATTCATAATACCCATTTTCTATTAAATTTTGTATAACTTTTTACTCTTTAGATATGATGTTTTAGTCAATATTGTCAGTAAAATGCATTTTAAATTAATTTCCTTATATTTGGCGGTTAAAAAGGTTGATTTTAATAAATATTTTGAATTAATCAAAAGCCGAAAAAAATGTAATCAGTATATCCTTCTCATTTTTGGTTATTAAGAAAATAATTAAAAAACATTGTTACTATGCAGAATAGTTATTTTATTACCTTCCCAGCAAAAAAAAAAAAGAACTGAAAAAGCTATGATTTTAACATTGTGTTGTCATTGGAAGTACTTAGTGTTGGAAGGAAGTACTTAGTGGTGAAAAAGAGCTGCAGAAGTTCTTTTTTTCTACCCATGTTTGTCATTGGTAAGATGTTATTCTTTATTACTTCTTTTTCATTAATTTTGAAGTACTTCCCTTAAAACAATGTTTATACAATTT